>VDFB02056933.1:0-56338 GCA_007258455.2 Sequoia sempervirens
GGCATACAGCTTAGGAAGTGCAAGACCCCTTTTAAAAACAACTTTAAGTCATCAAACCTAGGTGTTGGGCAAAGGGGGGAGGGGGGGGGGCGTTGTAATACTCTATCTGTCCTATAGTTAAATTAAGAAACCAGCCAACTACTTTCAGCTGAAGATGTAACTAATTTTTTTTTTTTTCAAACTAGGGTTTTCTCTTTTCATTTTTAATGGAAAGAATTCTCAATAAAAGTAATTTACATAACATTCAATTTTTCAACTAACTTCTAAGTTTCAGTTAAGCTAAAAAGAAACATCTGAACAGAAATGCAAACTAACTTTAACTAACTTTTCAATGCTTTCAAATAAAATTACAACTGATCAATTTTTAAGCTAAGTAACCATTTCAGATATTATAAGAGAGATAAGGTTTTCAAGAGTTTACAGTTAAGAAGCTGAAGCACTTGTACTTGACATTGTCATCATGGGAAAATAAGATATCATCAAGGGCTTTACCGCCCATCCGAAGACCTACTGGTCTCCCGTGTTCCTTGGATTGAAGGAACCTGTCCCTTTACGAGGGTAATCAACAGGGATCATCTTATCGTCATGCCTCTAAGCTTGGTGTCAAGAACCTTATCTCCTGATCAAACCTTCACTATGGGTACCTTCCAACTAGAAGATTACTCTGATCAGTGATACATCCAGTACTTGATGGTTGACAGATGCTGAATCTAGCATCATACCTTGGCCAAGGATTTCAATTTCATTACTGGCACTCCTGTGCCGTCAACGTTCTCACCCTTTGCTCGACATGATTACATATGTCTCAAGATTAATGATTTAATGTCAAATTTTGATTCTTATTTCATTAGGTTCAGGTTATATCTCAACCAATGAAAGAATGCATTGAAGAGATAAATTCAGCAGAGGTAATGTATGCAAGGCCTTGGTTCGGCTTATTTGGTTAAGTTGAGACCGTCTGGGAAAATCTGGATAGCTTCTCTGATCTCTAAAAATTGAAAATTAATTCAGATTATAAACCCAACAAATCTCCTAGATCTGAGTCAAAACTTGACCACCGAATTGGAAAGAAAAGAGTTCCTTAAAACATTTCAAGCTCATCAAATAGTGGATCAAAGTGCTCGGTTAAGATCCTTAAACTGACAAAGGAATTTATATAATAAAATAAAATTGGTGATTAGCTATCTTTAGGGTCGACATTGGTTACCAAGCCCAATGATGACTAAAGGTTTAACACAAGAAGTTTGATATAAGAGCCCGTGAAATCAAACAAAAATATCCAGCTTCGATTATTGACAAGGCTCACACAACTACGCAGATTTACTTAAAAATCATTCAATAGGGAGAAGCCGGTTTAGCACAAAATAATGTTCACAATTTTAAGATATGTATACATGCTTAACTTGCTTGAATTTAAAACTCGAGCTTGGCAACTCCAAACTCTGTTCTTTGAAGAACTCGCAAGCAGTCACCCACCAAAATCTTCAGGTTGCCAGATGAAGACGCAATTCCCAAATGATTTCACCACCTCAAAAGAATTAAAAAGCGGCTTAATTGCAAACTTGACCATGCACAACTTCCTTTAGGTGCTATTCAAAAATAACCAAAAAGAGAGAGAGACGCTGATGATTTAAGAGAAGAGATGGTAGAAAAAGAATAAGCTCGGATTAAAGATGGCGAATATAGAGGTAGGTTCCTGATAATGGAAATGAGAGAATAATAGTAATGGTAGGTGGATGACTTGGAAGATAAGCTAAATCCGACTTAATATCATAGCAAACTCAAGAAGGCTGATTCAAAGAAAACTTGATGCCAATGTCTCAGAGAAAAGATGCAAAAGCCAAAAATCCAAAGGTTGAAGAATGGAGAGCTCGAACCCCACAAAACCAAAAATGAATCCGCTTAATTCCCAACGCCAAAAGTCCCTTCGTCTGTCCATTCTTGGACGTTTCGAGTATGAGGGTGGCGCGAGAACGAAAGTTACCATTTTCCCCTTATCATCGATTTCCCAAGATTCAAATTAATTAATTTCGATGATAACCATTCTATGGTTTCCCATTTCAAAAAGACAATACATACTTATATCTTTATTATTAATTTAATATTTAACATCCTCTTGCAAAAATACTTGCAAATATATTCCAAGATTTGGTTTGCACATCATATAGAGGATGAAAATAAATATTTTAATTATATCAATTATTTAATAACCATTTGAAATCTCTTATAAGGTGATTATTGATTTATATATATTTTAAATTGGCTTACTTAATAAATAATTATATTAAATTATTAATGGCCAAGTTACAATTTCGATTCCTTGTCTTACATCGACTCATGGCGAGATGATAATTTCCGATCCTCTGTTAACCACTACCTCTCCTTGATGACATCTCCTTTTCCGCCGTGGCGTCATCAGTCCTGCATGCACTGACAGGTATTATGGTTAGATTGTTCTCAACGGCTATATAAATATGCATTTAAATATAATCTCATGAACACATTCAATTTCACGTGAACAAGAATTTCACTTGCAAATAAAAGATTGTTTACTTTTCAATTACAATAAATAAAACAACTATTTTATTCTCAATTTCACATTCACAAGAAAGCAGTTACTTGCAACTAACATTGCACTCGAAATACATAACCAAACACATATTCTCAAGGTAAGGGATGTAATAGGGGGGGTCAAATTGAACCTTTTTAACTTAAGTCATAACGTTACCTTTTTGAGGACTTGAGAAATGGTGAATGAACATTATGCCAAAATATCAGAACTCACCCAAGTTGAATTGCCAACCACTACCAAAACTGGAAACCCTGAACTACATTGTTGCCAAGACTAGGTGCCCAAAATAGCACTTACTAAAAATAGCAAATTGCTAAAAATAGTAAGTGTGTCCAAACTCCAAATTGGCCCAAACTGGATCACATTGAAACTTACTAAAAATAGTAAGTGCCAAAAATAGACATTGCTAAAAATAGTAATATTGCCCGCTAGGGCCCAAAAAAAAACCCAAAAAAACCCACAAAAGATTTCTTGGCAACATCAGAATACTCTTCTGGAAATGCTGACATGAATCCTCCAAAGATATTGGAGCTCTCCTAGCTCATCTAGAAGCCTACGAAAAACCCTGAAAACTAGCCAATACTCCTAGAGCAACATGGTGTAAAAATGGGGACATTATACAAGTATTAAGTGACCCATAATGCAATTAGATGTAATACTTTGTTTCTCAAATTGCTTTTTCAGAAATAGAAACAAAATGTTTTAAACCTTTTTTCAAACACTTGTTCTGAATGGGTGATTCAGAAATATCAAAATTTCAATTTATACATTTGGAAGATCGAAGAATCAAGCATTTGGACTGTTCTTTCTGACAAGCTTACCAACCTGATGAATGCTGGTTAATTGTAATTTGTGTTGCATTAGCCAAAGTTCTTTTTCATCAAATTTGTTTGAACTTGATCTCTAAAATTTCAACTGAAACTTATGCTTAAGTAAAATCTCTTGAATAGTTTTTGCATTTCTAAAAAACATTCGTTGATTGCCTTCGGTGTACTGGCCCTTTAATAAAAAATAGACCTTCTAGGATCCAAACATGGGACCCCTCCTATTGTAGCACTGCCTATTGCTCTAGTAGTTAGCCACAAGCCCCTCACAGTTTTGGTCTTCGCCAAAGTTTGAAATGAACCTCAAGATTTTGACTGCAACACTTATGATATTGGTCCTCTCATTTGCTAGGAAAAGGCATCTATCCAATAGTGTTGGTACATACTTATTCAGTTCCAATTGAGCTAGGAGATGGCAAATGTTGCTTGTTAGGATCTCCTAGGGGATGAAAGATACATTATTGGTTCTGGATAATATACTGAAAATGCCAAGGAGAGCTGATCATTGCAGCTGTAGATTGAGCAGGAGAATATCGATTCTTCAAATACCTCCAGTGAGTTGTTAAATCTCCCATTGTTTGAGGCTACCTAGTTATGTTGAGCTAGAAATGATTAGTAGGTCTCTCATTGGTTTGGGTTGCCTAATTGTGTTGTCCCAGGTGTACATTTATTTTTGTTATTCCTTTCTGTTGCTACTTGTCAAAGGCATGGGTTTAGATAAGATAGGTGATTCTCTAATCCCTTGCACTTTAAATTGTACATTTCTATTCTTACTATTTCATTTGTCAGTCTTCCTAAGGTGAGGACACAGATTGTTTCTTTGTTTCTTGATTTGATATAAGCGATTTGCAAAGTTGAGAATATTCATGCTGCTTTATTAATGTTTGTAGGTGAAGCAAATGGTAGTAGCTACTCTTGCAGAATCTGGTATGAACCTGTCCGATGATGTAATCGAAAGTATCATTGACAAGGTTCTCATTCTTAACACACCAAAAATTTGTATGTTTATCTTAGTTTTCCTTGTGGTTTGTATCCAGGGCTTGATGATCAGGCTTCCATGTTTACAATTAGGAAATGTTTTGTTTTCATTTGGAATTTATTTGAAATTGTTGCTTACTGATTTGTTTATTTGGCAGAATTCGCTTTTTTTATGAAAATTTCTGTGACTGAAGAATTGCACTGCTATCGAGGTTTAAAAAGAGAAAGATGATTGGACAATTTAATTTCACATTTTTAATTGGTATTTATTTTTGAAAAGAAATTCTATCAATCACTTGGCATTATTGGTCTTTGTATCCTTGCTTGTGTAGCCCATATATCTTGATTTCCATCTCTAGTCAAGTCTGGTGAACTCAAACTTGTGTATTTTACCTTTAGTAATAAATTGCACCAATCACTATACCACCTTTTGATTCATGCTGCATTAATGCCCAAATCAATTTTTTAATTGATTTGCCTTGAAAGTTGTATTTATTCAAAAAGCCGAAGGCAATTTCAAACATAATTTGTAATGTTCCTGTTGTAACCTTTTTACACATCGCCCCATTGCAAATGGGAACCCCCTAATTTTTGCTTCGTTTGGACTTTTGGCTTGATTTTAGTTAGTTTTCCTATTGTCTCTCTCTTGTTCTGTTTGTCTTTCCGGGGATGTGCCCGTCTGATGTGAAATTTTGGCTAAGTTTGAGAATTAGGGTTTTGAATCTTCTGGTCAGTTTAAAGTCAAATAGAGTGAATGAATTGAAATATGAGCTTGGCGTTGCAGTCAGTAAGCTTCCAGTAGATCCCCAGCAAAATTTCATCGAATTCTGACAACTTACTATTTTTAGTAAGCACCAATTTGGGGCCTATTTTCTTGGGATTTTCAGATTCTGACAATTGCATTGTGCTTAGAACATTGTCAGCTACCTGCCTGCCAAATTTGAGTTGAAACATACAACTTACTATTTTTAGCAGTTCTGCCTTCAGAGGCCATTTTTAGGGTCTGCATGTTGGACTTTCAGATGCATGTCTGGAGATTCTTTGTGGGTTTTTCGAGACCTTCGCAGTGATATAGCATGCAAAACGAGATGATGACTTTCAATGATTCAGGCTTCAAAGGCTATTGTATTTTAGGGTTGCATGCAAATTTTGGTATGTCGCATCTTTTTAGGTTTTCGAGCTTATGGCGAGGTAACATGCCTGTGAGTTGATCAACTTTTTTGGGACTTGCTATTTTTTAGCGGTGCTTGCATCTTGATATTTTTTGGGTTTTTCTAGGTTTTGAGATCTCTTGGGCAATGTGACATGCAAACTCATCCAGCGGCTGATCAATCACTTTTCAAACACTTACTATTTTTAGTAGGATCACTCCGGCAGCTGCCCAACACTTCAGAATCACGAACACAGCGACATGCAATAGGAACAGCGTCAAACAAAGACCATTTGAGCAACATGCAAGTGTCGGATAGGGTTTGAGCCCGGGACCAAAATGAGAGTCAAATGCCATAATCTCCTGCGGCGTTATGCATCCCTACCAAGATCAGCAACATCTTTCAAAGGAGTCCAGCGGTAAATTTGAAGGTGATCTGACGCACTGTTATAGTAAAGTCGCCAGCGGGGGCTGGGTCAGTAGCGAGACGCCCCGGTGTGGCAGTCAGCGGTGATGAGGACCCCATGGGCCGAATTTGGGATCAAATTGAGTTGCGAAGGTTCGAAAATCAGCACTATATTTTAGCATGTATGCAGAGGAATTAGGGTTTCCTAAAATGTAGGGCAAAACACGACAGTCACACAGAAGCAGTATCCAGCCACGATCAACATCCTTCAGGCAATCAGCACGCGAAGTTTGAGCTCATTTTGAACAATTACTATTTTTAGTAAGTTGCTAAAAATAGTAGGTGCATGTAGGCATCAGGCACCAGTAGCTCAACCATGTCACAAGGATTAGGACAAAACGAAAATCAATCCTTTCAGAGCCCGAAATCAGCTTGAAATGCAAAAGTTGTGAAACTTTCTAAAAATAGTAGGTTAGGGCAAGCTAAGGGCATCCTCAACAATCAGAAGAATTACCTCTCGAAAATTGCCTCAAGTCTAGAAATGAGCTGAAATTCTACTAAGGCATGAAAAATGAAGGCTTGACCTACTAAATGCGCCCTTGCAAGCTGAAGATTGATAGAAAATTTTCTAAGTTATAAACTTGAAGCAAGCACACCAAAATGCGCCCAACCTTGAGGAGATGGCATGGAAATTTTTCTAAGTACTTCAAACTTGAAGCTCAACCCCTCATATGCGCCTAGGTTAAAGAGAAGTTGGTGGCATCAAAAATTTGAAGCTCCAAGGTCAAAATGCACCTTAAGAAGAAGGGGAGACTTGAAAATATTCTAAGTGTTTTAAATTTGAAGCATGGCCCCCTAAATGCGCCCAAGGAGAGGAGGAGGTGATTGAAAGTTGACTAAGTGTCCAAAACTTGTTGAAGTAAGGACCTCCAAATGCGCCTTGAGAAGAAGAAGAGGCTTAAAAGTTTCTAAGTATCACAAATTGGAAGTAGCTACCCTCATATGCGCCTTAGCTTGAAGGAGGAAGCCTTGAAATTTTCTAAGGCATTGAAATTGAAAGCTCAAGCTCTCATATGCGCCCAAGAAGAAGAGGAGGCCTTGAAATTTTCTAAGGCATAGAAATTGAAAGCTCACTATACTAAATGCGCCTTCACTTGAAGATGGGGTTTGAAAATGTCTAAGGCAATGAAACTTCAAGCTTAGCCTAGCATATGCGCCCAAGTGAGAAGGAGTGAAAGAAATTTTTCTAAGTGTGGGAAATTGGAAGCTCCCACCCCCAAATGCGCCCTTGAGAGAGAATGGAAGATGAGATGCCTAGGAAATTTCTAAGTGTCACAAATTGAAAGCTCAAGGTGCTAAATGCGCCCAACCTTTTGAAGAAAAAGTTTGAATTTTTTTTTCTAAGTGTGAAAAATGAAAGTTGAAGAGTCCAAATGTGCCTAAAGGAAAGAGGGTGACTCAAAATTTTTCTAAGGCATTGGAATTGAAGGTAGATACCCTCAAGTGCACCCAGCTTAAGAAGGAAGATGGAAAAAGTTTCTAAGTAGTGACAATTGAAGTTGAACCCCTTGAATGCGCCCTAGTAAAGAGTTTGACTTAGAAATTTGGCTAAATGAAAGTCCAAGGTGGTATATGCGCCCAAAGCATCAAGGTGAGTGATTGAAAATATTTCTAAGTGTTGCAAATTTGAAGCTCCCTACCCCAAATGCGCCCTTGACTTGGAGAAGCGTTGGAAAATTTTCTAAGTGTCTAAAATGGAAGTATGACCCTCCATATGCGCCTAAGAGTTGAGGAGGAAGTTTGATATTTTCTAAGTGTTCAAAATTTGAAGGAAGCACCTCTATATGCGCCTTGACTTGTGAAAGGAGTTGGAAAATGTTCTAAGTGTTGAAAATTGGAAGTAGAGACCCCTATATGCACCCAAGCCAATGGAGGAGATGAAAATTCAACTAAGGTATCAAAATTGGAAGTAGACCCTCTCATATGCGCTTGAGATAGGAGGGATGCTTGGAGAGTTTCTTGAGTAATGAATTGAAAGTTGAACCCTGCAAATACGCCCAGATAGGAGGAATAAGAATAAACTTTGGTGAGAAATATTTTTCTAAGGTCTAAAAATTCAAAAATTAAATGTACCCCTTCGTTTGTAGACCCATGGATTTGATGCTTTCTGAAGGGAATTTTCTTTTGGGTACTGGACATATTCAATGAGGAATTGATTTTAAACTCTTCCACAACTCGTCGGAGACTTTAGGATGGAGATTTTACCTGAGCGCCTGGTTGATGAAGTTTTCCAGAGGAAATAAAAATTTTCTAAGGCAGAACAAAATAAAAATTTTCTGAGGCAAGAAGAGAAATAAGGTGCCTTGGCTAAAAATTGGAGCTGGATACTTAGGTGATTTTTGATGAAATTGTTGGAGGGGGAAATATTCTTCCAAGCCAGAGTGAAGATATGAAAATTTTCTAAGGCAGGTGATGAGGCAGGAGTCTTCTAAATGCGCCCTCAGGAAGGAGAAATTTGTCTAAGGCATGAAGAATGTAAAGCTAAAGTGAAACTCAAATATCAGGATGAAGGCGTCAAGATGGCATGCAAATGTTGAAAAGCTATGAAGAAGGCAAAGTTTGCTAGAGAAAAGGATCCAAAGATCACTTAGACCTTGGAGATCAAACCATGAAAATCAGGTAAGTGAGGTGAATTTATATTATGAAGTGTTCTGATGCTCTTCTCCTTGCTTGTTTTGCAGGGTGAACACCAAGGCCAAGGCATGATGACTTGGGGAGATGGAGCGAGTACTTGGAGGAACTGGCTAAGTGTTGTCCCAGTATGCACCCAACTCAGGCAGGCGAATGGCAAGGAAGAAATGCGCGAGTCCAAGATAAGAAAATCCTTCAAGGTCAGGGGTGGAGAAATAATGAAGGCTCAGGCGTTGAAGAATGACAGCTAAGAAGAAGATCATCCTCAAGCACTGAAATGCCCTCAAGACTAAGGAAGAAGTTGAAGCCATGATGATCAGACTCATCCAGTTTGTAGTCAAGAAGAGAAACAAGAACAATGTGAACGCGTCTATGGACAAGAATCTTCTAGAAGATGGTGGACATTAATTACTCATTTATTACCCCACTCTTCTTGGTGGCGGTTTTTAGGGTTAGCGCTTATGTGGCTCGATCTGATTGTAATTTGAGCCATCCATTGGACTTGGCCAGCTATATAAAGGGGCATCCCCCCTCATTTGTACCTCATTAGATTAGACAGTAGAGATTAGAGTAGAGATAGGAAGATAGAGGGACAACTTAGAAGTAGCTTAGCGTAGATCGATAGTGTAGTTTGAAGAAGGAAAGTTTTTCCTATGAAAAATTTGTAAGAAATTGTTGTGAACACTCTCTCAATAAAAAGAGTTTTCGTTGATGATGATCTCGTCTTTTGTTGTGAGTAGCTAGCAAGGTTTCTTCATCCTTCTACTTCAAGTAGGATTTTAGAGTAAAGTAAATAGATTTTGTTTCATGCAAGTAGTAGTAGTTAGTAATCGTGGAATGTGGTCTTCAATTTGAGCAAACTTTGTCTATCCATACCACTAGTGGGCTGGCTGACGGTGGGTTCGCCTTGCGTGGTCAATTGGAAACTTGTGGACTTAACTTCGATTACGATCTTCATGTTGGTATGCGTCGTCGTGACGGTGTCTTCATTGTTGAATTGTAATCTGAATATCTTTAGTTACTCCCCTTGAAGATTGCACCAGTTCTGTGGAGGCTATCCGAAGTGAGGCAAAGCGGAATCTGGTTGAGGCTTGTGAAAATTGATCTCCATGTCCCACAGCGTAGATTAGTCCATAGCATCTTCTATCCCTGCAACCATTTAAATTCAGTACTTCTGGTTAGTTTAGGAAACAAGGGCTTTATTGACAAACATTTGAGCATTCAAAATTCCTTTCTCCGTTGTTGAAAATTTTGTAAGTCCCCTTGAAATACCAGCAAATCACATCAGCCAACTGAGACTATCCACTGCATGAAGGAACCTTGGAGTTGAATGCATGATCTTTCTAGCAATCTTAGCATGCAGGAGATTTTGTTCAAGAGAGGATAGAGTCGCCGTTGGTAACTTTATTTTGTGTTGGTGCGGTCACGAAAAGCACATCAACAGTTCCTAATAGAAATATGCTGTGTTATAGCTGAAAATTCAGCACCTAAAATCAGAAATTTGAAATCTAACCTTATTTCAAATTCTTAAATCAGATAATGATAGGCAGTATTATAATGCCCCTCCTTCATTTTATATCAGGAATGGCCTATTTCCTCCCTGCAAATGGCTCTCTACAGGCAGCCACTTTGTCTATGAAGGGAAAACAGAAGCCAATCAACATTCACTACATTTCATAGTTTCCCAGCTGGTTCGTGCAATTATTCAGGTTAGGGAGCAGTGCCTGTTTAAGGAATATTTAATATTAATTACACTCAGTTGTTAATAAAAGACATGAGAGGAGTTGCGTCCTTGGAGGGGAAGGGTATAAAGAGAGTTTAAGCAAGGAGAATTGAGGAAGAATATTGAATACAATTTTATATATCTGGTTTTATCCCCTGTGGATTATAAACCATCTCTTAACAGAGTGAGGATGAAAACCCTCTAGGCCTGAAAATTGGAGGACAAAAACCCTTTTCTTTACCTTGCGAAGTTGGTGGATGAAAGCCCCTGACTCAGGCAGATTGGAAGTTATTTACCAAAGGCATCCAATTGCATTAAATTGCTGCAGACTTCAAGAAAATCAACAATCTACAAGAACAAATATCTGATATCAATCTGAGCAGAATTCTGGATTTTATTATATTTAAGGAAAATTAAGAAAAATCTAAAAAGGACATTACAAGTCTACCCCTGTATTTGCTAATATATATGTTGGAATCTGAACCAAAAACAGGTATGGAGGATGAAGGCTGGAACTTTTTTTCTTTCATTCTAAAGTTTAAACTATCTGAACATTGAGATAGAGTGACAAAAGAAATTGAAACCAAATAACACCCTCAATATCATTGAAAAAAAGTAAACAACACTGAAGCTAGTAAACATTTCTGAGAAGGTATAGAGTCCAATGCAAGTCAATTGACTTCCAATGGAAAAGTAGGTGTTCCACTTGGCCAAGAAATATTCTTCCATTGATTATCCAATCACCCATTCACAATATGTATTCCACTCTAGGCATTAAAGAATTTTTGGGGGATGATATATACCTTTCACTCTCTTGGAGATTTTTCCCCTTAATCATTTCTGCAACCTTAATCAGCTTGTGATGAACCTTAGTGAAAGTAAAGGTCATGGTCTTCAACACCTCCAAGGATGCATTTTCCAGATTTCAATTTTTTTTTTCATAGGAGAAACTTCAGAACTCACATCTACTTATACCAGAGAGTTCAGTTTACTAGATACTAAGATGGTCTTTTAATATAATTTTACCTTTCAATTTTGCCTTTGTAATAAATATGCCCTATTTTCTAACCTAGGTACCAATGATTTGAGATATCTTTTCAAGATAATCATTTCCTTTTCAATACAATATTAGTATGGGTCAGAGATTTAGGGCTCTACTTTTGGATTTACTAGATACTAAGATAATCTTTGAGTATAATCTAACCTTTCAATTTTGCCTTTGCAAGAAATATGCCCCATTTCTGTCCTCGAGCACAAATGACTTGAGACATATTTTCAAGATAATCTTTTCCTTTTGAAACAATCGTTAGTATGGGTCGGAGATATAGGGCCCTACTTTCGAATTTTTTGATTGGGCTCATATTGGGAGGGTCCAAACTCATGTTTGAAGTATCATTTGTTGCAAATGAGGGTACCTCAGTGCATAGATGAAAAAATCGAGCTCAATTGACGACAATAACTCGACAGGCCCAAAATTTTTAAAAACTCAGGACTTGGCAGAAACTTGCGGAAAAACTTGGCATTAACTCGGCTATTTTATTGAACATTTTAAAATACATAAATTTTTAAAAATATTCTTCAAAAACACACATATTACTAATTTTGTAGAGAATATTGTTGATTTCCATCATATATAAATCAAAATTAGAGTTTAATACATATCATAGACCAAAAATAGAGTTCAATCTCTAAATGAGTTACAATGCCACTTCTAGTAGCCATGTCATATGTAGAAGCTGCCTCATCTAAAGAGATTTTTGGCAAGTTGTGCAATAATAACGTCTAAGTTAGCACACTCAAGAGTTATATTTCAAAATTTCAAGTCCTAATCACCCCCTCATTGTAATCAATTTTCTTTTTTGACAAGAGATCCTAATAACTAATGGGGATTTGGGAATGGAGATACCAATGGGGTTGAGGGGCAATGCCCCTCATGGGGGTTTGGAGGCGACACCCCCAATGGGGTCAAGGGGTAGTGGTCCTTGTGGGGATTTGGGGGCAATGCCTCCAACAAGGTCAAAGTGCAGTGGCCCTTTTGGTGGTTTGGGGGCAATGGCCTCAATGGGGTCAAGGCCTTTGAAACCACAAAAGCCTTCATTGCTAGTCACTGTGTCATCACATGCCCTAGGTCATCAACTGTGTGAAAATGAAGTAAAAATCACATTTTTAAAAAAAATTGCAGGCAAGAAAAAAAATTATATAGTCGTGGATGAGTCATTGACAAAAAAGTGATTTTTTCCATTGACTCACGAGTTTTACACAGAAAAATTGCTGCAAGTATTTCAAAAACTCGTCAACGAGTCATTGGGCGAGTAACTCGCCTAGCCATTTGGCTCTCGAGTACTCGTGAGTTTTGCAATAGAGCCTCAGTGCATTGCCCAAGCTAAGTTATTTGCTTGCCCCTTACCCTTAAATAATATCTTAAGGCATTCCATCCATATCCATCAACATAGATTCATGGGTGATTCAACCTTGATCCATCTGAGATACCATACATGATCTTTGATAGAGGGTTCCCCTTTGGGTCACATAAGGCACTAACATTAGTGGTATTGAGAAATGGTTACTCCTTCAATCTATCAAAATTTCAATCAACTAGCTTACTTTATTCTGGATGTACCACCTTGCATTTCCTCAAATAGAGAGGATATAAATGGATATTACTCATTTAGGTTGCTAGGATTTCTTTGCAATTACTAAACCCCAAGTTGGCTTTCTATGCTCATATTTCTTAAAGACCATGAATGGCATCATCATTCATCCTAAATATCATAATGCCATTGGTGGCATGGATTGAGGATCATCCTTGGACAACCTAGGGTTTGCTTTCACAACCTATGAGATGAAACTTGTCACCACATTCTATGTGATGATGAAATGTGTTTTCTCTAGTGTTCCACGGGGATGCGCACCCCCCAAAAAACCCGATGTTTCCTAGACGGGGACGTCTCGGGGACTTGGGGGGGACATCGCCTCACCAGGCCACCACTAGTGCCACCATCCCACCACCAGTGTCACTGTCTCCAAGACGCAGCTAGGACTTCAAGGACGTTGGGGTGTCCTCAAGATGTCTAGGGGACTCCTAGTTGTCTCCAAGATGTATAATTCTTATACTTATTCATCTTTTTATAACTATTTTTTCAAGTACTATATGTATTTCAGCACCTTGCCGCCCCCTCGTTGCCGTTCCCCCGCCACCCCCAAACTTAGACCCCACATCCTTGTGTCCCCGAAATGCGTCCCCTGCTGTCCCCCGTGGAACATTGGTTTTCTCTAATCCATCTAGGAAGTGGAACTCAAGGGGATTTCTTCATAGTTCTACTTTTTGTGAGATCTGTGGGAAGTACTACTATCCATAGAAACGTTTCTTTTACAAGGTGCAAGAAAAGTGTGAATGGAATTCAATCACCTAGGCTTAAAATAGGAAAAATGAAGTAATCTCTATAAACATAGAGAAAAACTTATTTTGTTATTTGATATCAAATATAGTGTGAGATAAAAATTAACATAATACATAAAACAAATGGAAACCAAAAAAATGTGTATTGTTTGGAAAAAAACATTATAATTTTACTTAAGAGAGTTTATGTAAAAACAAATGGATGCCCTAAAATAGCAGGCCCTGGAGTTGTGTTTCATGGTTTCTATCTTAGGGGTTTCCTTGTGTTTTTTAACCGAAACCCTCATTAAGTTATCAATTACTCAAAACGTCTTCATTATAGTTATATATTTAACTATTTCAAAATAAACCTATTCAGAGTTTAACTTTAGGAATCAAAATATTCTAATTTCTTATTCTAAACTAAATATTTTAAGTTTGGTTGTGCTCTGTATTTTTCAGCCTCTAGTGTAAATTGAGCCAAAAAAGGATATAGGTATATATAAAATAATTTTAGAACCACGTTTTGAAAACTTGGGAAATGATGTGACAAATTTTCTAGGTTGCAATTACTTGCAATAGATCATGACTTTTTTGCAAGGTACTACACTACAAATCTATATAGACATTTGAGCATTCTTCTATCAACTTAAATGTTATATTCTGACCAAAGGTAGCTAGCCCTTTTTCTTTGTGATGCAATTGCAGTACATCCTTCTCTCACTGCAGCATAGGCATTCGAGGCATTAAGTGCCCTTTGGAAATATAGGACGAGTTAGTGAGATGACATTTGTCTCTATGTACTACTAGTAGACCACCTTAGTTCCTTCTCACTTATCCTAGGTATGGTGAGTTTGCTTTGTTTTCTCAGTTTGGGCATTCTAGCTCCCAAAGTCAATAATCTCAGTTGTAAGAAATCACAGTGTTAGTCTTATTCTAAAGCTAGAAGTTAATCAGCATTGGATGTTAGAAAAGGATCTAAGGTAGTCATCTTGATTCCTTGTAGGATTATCATGCCTATTTTCCTTATCTCTGGACATTCCTTGATGGATATTAGTGGATCTTGCATTGGTCCTCAAGTGATATTGGATGATGGTACCACTTTAACATCTTGCTTGACCCATCTGACTGTACCAGTTTCCAATCTTGGTCAGTAAGTTTGATCTTCACATTTCCTTTTCTTGAATAATCCTTTCAAGTTTCATCGCATGAATGTTTGTAATTGCAGTTTCATCTTGTACCTTGGGGTGTGACTACTTTAGGTTTGAGCTAAGTTACCAGGTCCTTCATATTTGACCTGGGTACACGTGTGGGTCTAGTACTGTCCTGGTATAGTGTGGGTTCATCCCTGGGTATGGCCACAGTACTGCCCAGAAAAATGCTCCCAAAAAAATTATTAAATAAAGCTCAGAAACATAAACTAAATAGGCTAATCCTATAGAAAAGATGCAGCATAATAGGTATCTATTTATCATTTCTAATTTCTGAACACTTGTTGTTATGGAGCCAGAATCAACCATAATGAAGATTTATTATGTATTCCCTGTAATTAGCAGGTAGAAGATTGTGCCCAAGAATGAGACATATCCAACAATACCGCAACTATAAAATAATTCTGAGTTCAAACTCCAAGCTGCAGCGTCATACCATAAAATTTGTGATTTGAATTATATATATATATATTATATACACCCTTTTTGTATTCGTACCCAAGGAATTTTTTTTATGTGAACAAGAAATTCTGGATCATTTTTGAAATTTCAGATTTTTCGGTTTTCCCCCTTTGCTAAGATTCTGGATTGCTGAGCTTAGTAACTATGCTTGTTTTACCTGTATCTGGTGGTCTTATTCTATGCTTTTCTTTCTTTTAATTGTTTTTGGTTGTACTTTGGTTCTACTGGCAGCTATAATATAAAAACATTAAAGTTGAAAATCAGGCATTCTAATCTGATGACTCCAAATACTCAAGAGAGATTTGGTGTTTGTCTTCAATAAACTGAGAATCTCTCCATTCAGTGTGTTTTCATTCACGTTGAGTGTGTGCTATTGGTTCTCTCATATTCAAGAAATTTCTAACAAAAGAGAATCTAAACCTAATCTATATTTGAGGGGCTTAGCATGCTCTCCTTTATTGACGAAATAAACACCTTTTATTGCAGCTTTTGTGTATATTCTTCTTCCATGTTGAGAAAAAGTATTGCAAATGAGTTCCCAAATCCATTACAGTTTACCTCTTCAATAGGGATAATAACCTGGCAATGATTTTCAAACTTCTGTCCATGTCAAGTGTCATTCTTGATAATTTGATGAAAGTTTTTTAATTTTCCATTCTTTAGCTCATTTGAATTTTTTATTTTTGTAGCCCTAATCATGACTTTGTATACATGTTTTTTTCTGGGGTATTGTTATCTCTTTTGGCATATCCTCATAGAATCTGTATCATTTATCTTCTATTTGACCAGGTGTTGATCTTGAGGTTGTACTGAATATGTATCATTTATCTTCTATTTACCTTCTGAATCTGATTCTTTTTCACTTAAGGAAAAATCAGCAGAATTTATGCAATATCTTCTGTAGTGCCCTCTCCATAATGTTGTTGTTTATTCATGAGGCCAAGAAGGTGGCTCTAATACCATTCCTCTGTTTGCAACTAAAACCTGCTGTTATAGCTGTAAAGTGTTCTGCACCTAAAATTTGAAATCTAGAATCTTGGCTCAATCTGAATGCTGAAATTTGCTATCAGCAGGAACTATACTACTATATCTAACTGTTAAGCAGTGTTTCTCTGAGCTTTGTTCAAGGGGATTGGGTTTTGGGGACATAAAAAATAAATCATATATTGGGACTGTGGGAGATGGCAAAACAGTAATATATAAAAATTAATATTTGAAATTTGAAAATACCAATAAACTAAAAATAGCTAACAAACTAAAGCAAGCTGAATATTAAAATATATTTACTAAAAATATAAACATGAGCCCATAAAAAGTATGTAACTCTTGAAACTGCTCTACAATTGAAAGGGAGCAACTGATCGGTGAGTGGGTCTGTCCGTCTTAAATGGGCTCAATGAATGATCTCTTCTTGTGGTTGGCCTCCCACACTTTAGCAGTAGACTCTCTTGCAGTCTAAGAACAAGGCTCTTAGCTGGCATTCAAATCCATCACCAATAAAATGAGATCATGAGTTTGCTTTCCATTCAACAGGTCCCTGACTTATATTAAAGGCTCCATGTTTTATTCGTTGCTTCTAACCAGCGATGCCCTCCAGACTTGTAGTCTAAGTTCTTACTTTTGTAAAGCAGAATGGATGCCAAGGAGTTCATGTTTATAATTTTGTTTGTGAATGCATTTTGATTCAACTGTAGTTTGTTTGAGGAAGGAAAAATGATGATGCTGTTCAAGAATTAGCTCTGCAAAAGATCACAGAATCTGTTAGATTTGTGGAACAAGTCTTCCAGTTCCAATAGAATGGACTGGAATCACATGAGACAAATTCAATCAGATGATCGTTTTCTATTTAGCTTTGCTAAATTGGGAAGGCTACCTAGAATCCTCACTCTCCTCTTTTCTCTGCAGAAGAAGGATTGATCTGTCATAAAAATCTTGCGGGAAGCAGGGGGTTTGGGGGCAATGCTAGGGTATTCCCCAGTTTCAGCAAAAAATAAGGAGATTTCTCAAGGACATTCCAGTTTTCATAAGGGAGATTTTGGGAGAGTAAGGGCATCCTGTCCCTACCCTTATAATGATCCTGGGTGTCTGGGATGGATGTCTAGGTCCTCAAGACATGTACCCAGGGAACACTGCTTTCAAGTGCTGAAATCTGTTGATCAAATTCTGAAAACAGCGCCAACATGGAATGTGAAAGCTGAAATGAAAAGTTTGATTTGTACTTCTATTTCTGTCCTGAATAGAATCTGAATTTTTTGAAAATGGATCTTAACTTTTCAAAAAGAAAGATGGAACATCAACAGAACAAATGGGAACCCAAATGAAAAATATTTGTTATTGTAAAATTGCCACTTCAACTATATATGTGGTGACAGGAAAATTTCTTGAGGTCAACCATCCATTTTTGCAGACCATGTTGCTTGGCACTTCTTTACAACGCGTGATTATGATGATTAGTA
The DNA here is from genome assembly GCA_007258455.2 of Sequoia sempervirens. Classification (NCBI taxonomy): domain Eukaryota; kingdom Viridiplantae; phylum Streptophyta; class Pinopsida; order Cupressales; family Cupressaceae; genus Sequoia; species Sequoia sempervirens. Next base: position 17,853 of record VDFB02056933.1, read on the forward strand.
CCAAATTAATTAAATTTTTCTCTCTTTAGGGAGGTAGGGACACTTATTTCTGTGAGGTTATTCAAAAACCAAAGCATAAAAAAGCTCAAGATTGCAACAAAATTGTGACACTAAATCCAAAGCACAGACAAGCTAGACATTGTAACAAAATTCCAATATGCTAAATGAGTGTATGAGACCCCTCTTATGCATGTGTTCCATATTGGGATTGTTTTTCTATTTACCTCATATTTAACTCAACAAAGTGTACAACAACCCTATCCCGTTTCTGATTTGATCATGTGATCTCCACTTTGGAGTACACATACTTTTACTATTGGGCCAAGTTAGGCCAATATCAATGGAGTACTCATATATACATTTAGCTCAAAATACAGGTGTCAATGGGTGCCTAGTTCTTAGGCCTCTAAAATAACACAACTTGTCAATAAGCATTTTATTTTCTCTGAGGAAATTGGTGTATCACATATTTGATTGATGTGGTGAAATGGCTGTGAAAATCAGGTTGTTGATTGGCACTTTACTTGATTACAAGCTAATAATCAAATGGCAAAAACAATTGAAGAATAGTGACAGGATTCAGAACTGCAATGCTTCAAAGTTTGTTTGCTTGATGCTGTGAATGCCTGTAAAATTAAGATCCTTAATTGTCACTTTTAATTTAATTACTATCTCAGAACAAAAACCCATTTAATAAACAGTGGCAGAATATAGAGCTGCAATGCTTTTATGCAAACTATGGGGGAAGTCAGTTAAATATATCTTGCATGTAAACCTTGTGTTTTGTTTTAATCTGAGAGAGGGTCACTACACAAGCATGTTGTTGATATTTTTGGTCTGGAATCCTGATATTCGACAGACCTTCATGTTTCTGCTGTATCCATCCTGTGACCTTTCCAGATTGAAGATCTGTATGTGCATTTATATTTACTGACTGCTTGATGTTGAATTTTTTGAATGTGATAGTATTATCTACAGCATCATGCTTTTGATAATAGGAGTTGGAAGAACTTCTAGAGTGACTTGTTTTTGATATTGCAGACCTTTGAGGAGGCAGATACAAAACATGATGGAAAGATAGATAAGGAAGAGTGGAGGAGTCTTGTTCTGCGACATCCTTCGCTGCTGAAAAATATGACTCTTCAATACCTGAAGTAAATATCATTTTTGCCTTATGTGTTTTTACTTAAGTTTTTAGTTAATTAAATAATATTTCTTTTTTCAGTGCAACAATACTGACTACAACATATTAAATTTCATATGAGTAGTCTATTTATAGAATGAGAACCTTCCTGGGCATTTTGTCTACATACATTATGATGAACAAAATGCAAATAATGATTGAAATGCTTCCTGAAAAATGCAAATAGTTAAACAGTCAGCTGTCCTATAATGAGAACTATATGAAAATATAGTAGATACAATTTGACCATATTGCAGGTACAACATTTGTTTAATTTTAAGGTCCAACGGTAAGAGGATTTTGCACAAAAATTGAACTAAGATTATTTGATGGCAACCAAAGTAGGATACAGAGTATCAAGGAACCAACAGGTAGACCATCATATATTATGGATCATGTATATATACGATTTTTTGAAGTTGAATATGAATGTGTTTTGAATTGTAAAATAGATCAAGAAATGATTGACAAAATGTAGTGTTGGGACAAACTTAGGTTCCTGAATTAATATGAAAGGAGTGGTTGGACAAACTTAGCTTCCTGAATCCTATACTTTTCAATTATTTGTTAGCCTTTTCTACAAATAACTGCCAGTTGGGGTAAGTCTCACTTCTTTTTTTCTGGTATTAGTCATGCATTGGGTTCATAATTACATGACAAATGAGTGAAGGGAAAACAAAGAAGGAGAAATACTCAGAAAATGGAGACAAATGTTTGTTTTTTCTTCTTTTTTCAACTCAGAAATAAAATGGGTGAATAGATAAGTTGGGGAGATGCCTAACTGAATGCCAACTAATCTTTAGTTACAAGGTTAATTAATGCACTTTTATAATAATATCGACAATTCTATCTTGATGATGGAAATAAATGCAGAATGCAAAGTATAACATTTTGTTTTATAAGAATTTGTAGTAAGAAAGGGTGTGCATGGTTTTTTGAGTTTCAATGAGAACAATTTTATAAATTTATGGTGAGAATTTGTTTGTTTCTGTTTTTATATCTCTAAATATAAAATTTCCCGGTATTGCAATCTTTCTAAGGAAACAAGACTGCATAGATATGATGCCTCCAAAGCTTCAAACTTCAAAAAAATTGTCTCGTTACAAACCATTCAACTGTCAATCCTTCTTCACAGGCTCAAAGTTCCCTACACTCTTCCTCATCATTTTGAGGTTTCCCTCATGGAATCGGCTCCATGTCTTGAAAGCAGTTGGCACTTGGCACTCTAATTGGGTAACCAGTCTACTGGATTGTTTTTGTTCCATAGAGATTTTAATTGAATGATTTTTTGGTAAATCTTTTATCAAAGAAGGTCCTTTATACACCAGACTTGATTATCTCCATCACTAATTGCTTTTACTATCACAAAGGAATTTCCTGCTGAAGATGATTGAAGCTCGATGATTGTTTAAAATTTAAGCCTAGGTACTAGAGCGTCATCCTCTTGATATTATTAATCTTGATCCTAACATTTACTACTGAATAGCCTAATATCAATACAGTTTCTTTCTCAAAATGATACAGAACTCTTGCTTGCCCTAGATGCCCTTAGGAATGCCCTCAAAATCTAATTTTGGCATTCCAGTTGTGAGAGGCTTCCAAATATCATTTAAAATGTTGCTTGATTCATTTCCTTATCTTTAAGCAGGGAAGTTCATTTCTAAATTATCCATTGACATCTCAACACCAAGCAATAGATCAAAGAAGCTGAACTATTTTACCTTAAAAACTCTTTCAACTTGCCTTTTTGTGTTCCAGAGAACACCTTGATTCTTTCAAACTGTATAAACCAAACAACATCAAAGCCTGGAGATGGTGCCATGGGCTGGCTATATGTTTTAAAAATAGATCTGTGTGCCCTTGGTGGACAGACGAGCAAGAAATTCCTTCTTGCTGAGGGGAAAACATTCTGCTTGGCAGAGACTCCCTTGACATTTCATGTCTTGCCAAAACACTAGAAAATAGCTTCTTTCTTTTGTGTTTTGTTTTCCTTTTAAAACAAAAATCTGGATTTAGCATAGATGGTTCTACCAAAATATTGGAAGAAGCTTCATGTAAGAAATACCCTATAAAGGATGAAGCCTTTCTTTGTTGACTACTGCAATAAACAAAAATTAACCTCTGTTTTCCTTTTGTTTTTCTTTTTTTAGCAATCTGAATAGGAGAGATAGTTCTAGACTTATAACAATTTTTTTGAAGATGCTGGTATGTGAAATATGCAATGAACGATGAAAGCCTTATTGGAGCTACTAGATATAAATTGAAGAGAGGCAGATATGAACGGGAATTTAAACTTTTTCTTTTTTCTTTAGTTGGAGATGTCTAGAGTAAGTTGTGGCAGTTCTCAAACAATATGTCGTAAGGCAGTATCTGAGAATTAACTTTTTTAAAATTCTTGCCTGTGAACAGTTCAAGAAATTATGTTTTTAGTTTTTTTTTTTTGTGTTATTGTTTTTCTATGTTTATGAGTATGCCTATATAGTTTTAAACATTCCCTTCCCATTTTCGTTGTATAGTATAAGTTCTTATGTTTATTTTTGATAGCTTATGTTATATTTTTGCTGTTTGTTGGTCTTGAAAATATGTCTATGTGAGCAATTCTAATTGAGCAAGCTGATTTGTTTCAGGGACATTACAACAACATTTCCAAGCTTTGTTTTTCATTCACAAGTGGATGACACATGAATAAGTCCTATAAATCGACCATCAGAGCACTACGACATAATTCTTAGTATTTAGTACGATTTGCCTTAAATAATTGTGCTATTTAGAGCAACTGAATAAAGTCCTATAAATTGATCATAGCACTTAACAGAATAGGTTTTATTATTTAACAGGATTTGCCTTGAACAATTGTGTGCTATTTAGAGCACCTATTATGGAAGTTGACTATAACTATATGTTGAATTCATATATGACATGTATTAGGGACGATTTTTCTTCTTGCACACATAAATGGTGGCTTTTATTTTTGCATATGTTTTTAGCCATACTTCAAAAACATATACTCAAAAAATTCAGCAAGCCAAAATTTGGACTCGGACTCGAGATGTGAAACTTTGCATTATGAAAAAATACATAAATTTGTAAAATAAACTTAAATAATATGCAAAATATTGAACTTAGTAGAAGGCATACGTAGTTTTTCTTTTTAGTTTTAAACCCAAAAAATGACTACAGTGCACATCATGGTGCCATCTATTATATGATGACTGCTCAATTGCCATCATCATAGAAAGTTACAAAGCTATAAATTTTACAAATTTTTCCTTTGACTAAGACTCCTTAGTGGTGGTGCCTCTGTTTTGGATGCTAAAGACAGCTTGGGAACAATATCATAGTCAACCATATCATGATCATCATCCAATCAAGACCCTCCTTATGGTTTTGCACCCACTTCAAATTCAGTTTGTTTTTTTGCTTGCCTCCCAAAATCAGCAACCTTTTTCGTAAAAACATTGTCTCATCATCTTTGGCAGTCCAATTTGAATATTGGTTGAACCGTTGATGCAATCCCAGACAATTGTATCATGAGTCTCCTTTCCCTCCAACTCTTTTACATGAAGATGAAGGTTAATACTAATAAAATGAGATCATTCAAGTGTTTTTGGGTCAAGTTATCGCACTTCATGTGAATGACTTCAAATGTGTTCTAATCATGCTCATTCCTAGAAGTTTTGGTGTGATAATTAGAGCGATTGCAGAAGAAGGATATGCAGCGAACTGAGTCTGTAAAAAGTTTCCAAAGACATGTATTGACGGTATTGATTCTGAATAATATAATTGTGAGCATCTTTTGGGTTGTGGGTTCTATTGAAAGGGTTTACCATGTATAATCTCTGTGTCTTGTGTAATTTTGTGGTTGAAATATTGTTCCATTTATTTATGTGTATGCTATGATATAGATTTTGCAAGTGTTGTTGACTATTAATTGAACACATCTAGAGTTTTTTTCATCATTCCAATCTATTGGCCATCTACAATAGGGGATAAAACTTAAGATTATATGTTTAGTTAACAATCAACAACAATTGCAAAATCTATTTCATAGCATATATAGAAGTAATAGTATGCATCCATGAGACTACACAAGACAAAGATTTTAAGAGGAAAACCTTTGTGGGAGAAAACACACCACACAAAAGATGTTAACAAATTATATTATTCATAATCAACGTCGGTTTAATACAAGATCTTTGGAAACCTTTTAGAGAGTCTCAATCTACAACATACTTTTCTTTTATAGTTACTCTAGTTATTACATACCAACAATGTACAAATGTCTTCAAAGTGATCAGGTTCGTAACCTTGGCAACACAAACTAATATATAGGGACATACCAATGGTCCAACTATTCAACCAATTCGTGGAATACAAAGAGTTGTGCAATTATATTCCAATATCACATATAACACCAAGCACAATGCCTCCACATAGATAATCATGTGTACTCTATCATTGTTGCACACTATGAATTAATAGTTACAACCATAACATTGTGAGTAGAATACATGCTTCTAGTATGGTCACCACTATCAACACCTTGCTTGCAGTAGCTCACACCAACATAGCACTCCTTCAGATTGCTTGCGACATCTAGTGCCATTGTCCAAGCATTATAATGCTTTTAGTGCTTAAACCCTAGTGTTGTCACATGTGCTTGTGTATGCAATTCATGCTTTAGCAATATTAAATACATATGTGGGTGTGAGTTCTTCAAATGCCTTATGATTACTACTATAAAAGCATCACATATGAACCAACATACATGATGTACCTCAACACTTGCAACACTAATACCATATGTAAATCACTATGTTTGTTGTACTACAACATTTGTAATTTTATTGCATATCATTGCAATTGAGTATGTAGTCAAAATCTTCCTACAAGGACTCTTTGTAGGTTTGTGTCACCTAAGTCCCAACAAGAAGTGCAAAGCACAAAATGAAGAAAGGCTCCAAAGATTGGTGTCATTGCACCATAATATTCTCACCACTAATAAGTAAGGGCTTTAATTTTGCAAGTTACATAGTTGACTACGAGTGTGATTCTACTACCTAGGAGATTACAATTAACATTTGAGAGACTTGGTTCTTTTTACTTGGTGGTCGAGTCATTCTCCTTCAAATGCGTAGTTTCAAAAAAGCAATCTTCCCTCCACAACCTTATAAAATGTACAATTTGTTCAAAATTGTCTTTAAGAGTTTTATTAGACATCATCCTCTATGCATTTATTGAGGCCATCAATAATCTCCTCATCAACCCTAACTTGATTGGAGAAGAACTTAGGATTCAAGTAATAGATCATTTTGAATGTATGTGTTGGTGAAGTTGCTTGTTCCACCTCTGATCAATTATGCATCAAATATTCTTATATTTTCTTTTGTTGGACCCATAGTAATGTTAGATGGCCTTATTGGCATTATCCATGTCCTAGATAATATGTTGGGGGTTTTTCCTCATTCACCAAGCTTAGAAACTCAATCAATAAAAAATCAACAAAAATAAATAAATAGTAATGAAAAAAACTAATAATGGAGAGTTACTTTGTAAGTTTCTATATGTTAAGTTCAAATAAACCTTGAGGATCTCATTTGTGCTTATGGAATATATATCATCAACAATAGTTTTCATGACCCTTATTGCTTCAACCTTCTTTCAATATAGAGACTCGACCTACCTAGTATTGACAACATTTGCTTAGTGGTCCTCGGGTCTAATTCCCCCCATCCCTGTCCTCGTCCTGGGGATGTCCTAGGGATAGGGAATGGCCAAGGGACAACAACAATGTACTATGTTTTTCTTTTATTTTAATTTTCATATCGTAATTAAAAAAAAAAAAAAAAAACTATATGGCAGCAATGTAGGCTTTGGGCATTTTGTTATATGTTTATAACTTGTATATTATTGTTTAATATCACATGCATATTGACAATGAATTTTGAATTTTGAATGCATATTGAGTATTCACAATGAATTCTTAACACAAATGTTATATGCTAAGATTCTATAATGTATATATGCATGCTTTATCCATGTTTTTATATAAATATTTAAAGTTTCCCTATATATTTTAAATTTTTCTATATTTTATATAATTGTCCCCTCGTAGTCCCCAAATTTGGCTTTGAAAATTTGGAAAATTGGGGACTCGTCTCGTCGTCCCCTGCGGTCCCCATCTCAGAAACTTGGGGTAACATTGCATTTGCTTAAAAGATGTTATTGAACTTGAATGCTTTGCAATGTGATGAACTTGGTGGCAAATTATGTGGCTCTTGATTGTATGAGCTCTGTTGACTTGGTGTGTTCTCTCATCAAGTTAAGTACCCATGGGTGGTTGTAGATGTATTTAGTGACGTTCTTCACCTCTTCTAACATGGTTTTCACCCATCCTAATTTTCCTATATTCTCAAGTTGAAGACCAATGAAAGGGGTGCCTCTTCTCAAGAAGTCTCCCTACTGCCACATATATTGTTGCAATTTGGTCACAATTTGAACAACATTCTCCACACCCACTTTCATGACTATGCCATCAACATATTAAATAAATGACATTTTTCACACCCATTTTCACAATCACATCATCTAAAATAGTGCACATATACCATTCCCCAAACCCACTTTCATGATCACCTCATCCAACATATTGTAATCTTAATAAATTTACTTTGAGGGGTGCATCAATTGACTTAAAAAATACCAATTGGTCACATTAAACCACTAGGAAGTTGGTCATGTTATGTTTTCCATCCTTCCACTCATAAAAAATAAATAGTGCAACCATTTTTTACCACTAATTTTTGCTTTGATTTTCTATTGCAACCTTGGTTTTTTTCACAATGTTGTCCAACAAGGAAACACTCAAATCATATGGACTATGTGCCATGAACACTTTTCTAGCTATAGTCAATGCAACCCTTTTCTAGTTACAATCAATGCACTAACCAATGACTCCCAATGTGGGCTCCTTGCAATATGGAAGTGGTGTAATAAAAAGATTTAGAAAATGTTGTCCTTGTCTCATGATGCTTCTTCAGATTCCATACGGTACCTTTGAGTAAATGTTACGGGCCAAGACTATTGTGAGGATCAAGCAACCATTGTGAGAGTGACTATACTTAACTATAACTATTTTCATGAGATGAACTCTATATCCATGGTCCAATACAAGAAGTTTCTATACTAGTGCCTTAAGTCTCGAGAAGAATCCAACATAATTGCAATTGCCTCAATTGTGCTCTTTTTTTCTAATTTTTCTCTTTTTACAAGGCTAAGACAACTTTATCTCTTACGTACTCTTATATTGTACTTAATTACACAATTTTACATCATAGCTAAGGATTTGTCCAGGTGAAAATTGAGGTAATTGATGCCTTCACTCATTTTCAATCCACAATAATTGCACACTACCATGTTTGCCTCTATCAAATTTTCCATGCCTCCAAGCAATGTCTTTGGACTTTACATCACTATGGTGATTTGTAAATACCATCTCTATTTGTAGAGGCAAAATATAGAAACCTAGCAACTAGGAGAAAACAAAAAAAATAAGAATTGAAAATACAACATGAAATATTAAACTCAAAGTGCTATAATACAAGAAACCCTCTCCACCCCCAATAAAGAGCTACATACCTTTAAAATTCTATCAATAAATTCGTTGAATCAATCTATGCAAGGAAATCAAAGAATGAAGGGAACAATTGCATGGATGAGAAAACATGGAAAGAAGATTGTTTTTTGGCCACCATATTTAGATTTTACCAACTAGATGAGGTATGTTTGGGGCTTGCAGGATCGTGAGGGTTTTTAGTTGAGTTGGTGAGTACTAACCAAAACAACTTAGCGTGCAAGTTTATGAGTTATTATATGTTTTTACAAGCATTAGTCTTTTGCTCTTGCATTTATTTACTAGGAAATTGATTTATTTGTGAAGTTGTGTAGTATGTCTTTTTTGATTTCTAGAGGGAAAGTAAATTGAAGTAAAATAAAACATATACATGGAGGTTGAAAATCGGAAGTTAAAGTAATTTGTTGTTGTATAAGTTGTGGTTTGAAGTGATGCCTATTATAGAAGTTCTAATAACTATTCGTGTACAAGTTATTTGCTATAGTGTTATATCTATTATTCTATAGTAGATTCTTATAAAGAGAATGGTGAAGCATTTACAACAAAGAATAACCCAAACAATTTGAAATTCAACAAATAATTTCTTTTTATAATACAAATCATTTTCCTACATATGGTTAGAAAATGTGTCAATCACTTTGCAAAGCATGTTATGAATCTTAAAATAGTTGTGATCATTTTGACACAACTTGCAAAAGTGGTTTGGTTGTACTAGAATTTTCTTTATTCAAATATAAGCTTTTTGCTACAAAATGTAGTTAAATGGCATGTGTGATGTCTTTGCATAAAATTCTTTGGGTTGTGAATATTTCTTTTAGTAACGATTGGATAATTTTGTTAAAAATAATGGGATCATAAGATTGGACAAGTGATGCTTTTATGCCCTCTAGTAAATAATTAAATACTAATTAGAAAAAGCCTCCTTTTATTATTTTATTTTATTCAAATAAATAATATGTATATAATGGAGTTGAAGTAATATTAACCTTTGCAACTTAGTGTTCCATTATTGAGATTCTCACAAATTTCTCTTGATTTATAAATGAATTTGTTTAATGTAATTGTAAATTTATAGGTTATTACGTTGTAAATATTTTTGAATGTTAGAAGTGTTCTCTCATTAACACTACTTATTATATTTAGATGAGTCAGATGTTTTTTAGAGTCAATAATGTCATTTTAAGCATTTGAACACTTATATCATCCTCTCACTTACAAAATTAGCTTTTGAGTAAATTTGTTGACCTTTATTTCGATTGGAAAGGTATAGGTTCATTTCAACATTAATATATGTTTAGCTTTTGGATCCTCAATAACATGACGAGACTTTAACCATCACGAGGCTAATCAAAGCTACCAACAATAAATAGTTCACTTGCAATAAAATAAATCATCTTTCAATTTTCATAAGTTGTCAAGAAAGTATCACAAATTAAGGCATGCTATTGTACTTCTATATGGGAAAATGACAACTTAAAGAACTCTTTTTATTATAGTCTAATTTAAGTATTAGTAAATGATACAATGATTTAATATTTTGCAACAATATAAATTAATAAATGTAAAATGTTTAGTTTAAATTGTGTATACTTTTTGAAAAAATTAATCATATATTTAATATTTTTTTAGTAATACATGTTTTCATTATTAGTGATTTGAGTGCATGTGGGAAAATGATATATTTTTAGCAATCTCCCTTCAATTTTTTTGTATCAAGTGACCCTTTTAGTATAATAATTAACATGTTTGATTTTTTTAATGTATATTCATTTTAATTGTATTTACATCGTATATCTTTACACGCACCAAATAAAAAATATATAACATAATATTGATATATTTATAAAATTTGAAATTATCTAATGATGTATATAATTTTTAAGGGGTAAATGCAGAAAGACGGGGGACCGAAAAGGGGTCTTAAGTGATCACTTTTTTTCTAAAATCAAGAAATACTAATTTTGGATGAGAAATTGAAGATAGTTACACTCAACTTGAAAATACAACAAAAATGAGAGTTGTGCTCCAAGTCTACTCTCTAAACTACTATATGTCTTTTAAAATGGTAGAGATTAAGGGGTTCAAAATGGGGGGCCACACAAAGTGGGCCTATCTTTCTCAAAAAACAAAAAACATAGTGTTTGGTGCGACCCCTTAAAATGTGAACTTTTTTTTAGTATTTCAAAAATTGCTTAAATGAGAAATTAACTAACACCATATAGTTTATGCCCTTTTTTGCTAATTTTTTAATGAATATATGAGTTTTTACTAATTTTCAAAGTGAACACATCCTGAAAAACAAAAAAATGAGTGCACTACCCCCTTAAATTTTGAAAATTGATCAAAAATCATTTTTTTTAATGTGTAAGATGGAGCATAGTTTTTAAAAATGTAATTTATTTAAAATTTTGGTGAACAGTTAAAAAATAAAGTAAAAAATGCCACACATTGGGTTTTGACAAAAAAATAGAAACACCAACAAAATAAATTAAAGATGAAAACCTTAGCATTACTCAAAACTTGAAAAAAATTACATGGTTAGAAAGCTAAGAGAGAGCTTAACATTAATGGTATTTTTTGACTTGACATTGAAACACGTGCAAACCTGATGGGGAGCATGCTCAAGACTATGTCAATTTTTATACTACTTGCAAAAACACATATTTAGAGGTTGAAAAGTAACTCCAAACCTTTGGGTTGGAAGCATAAGGAAAACCCAAGCCAAAGACTTCAAATTTTCCTAAGCAAAACATAATGTGAGTGCATTATTATGTGCTTGCGTTATGTGATTGCACCTAATGCGAGCATGTTATCATTTCTCTGTTTTATCTCTCTCTCTCTCTCTCCCCTCTCTAGGTCTCTCCCTCTTTACCTCTCTCTCCCTCCCTCCTTGCCCCTCTCTTTTTTCTTCTCCTCCCCTCTCTTCTATCTCTCCCCTCTCTAGGTCGTTACCTCTCACTTCAATAAGAACTAGTATAGGTCTTAAATGAAGTCTTTACTTCAAAGTTTTGAATGATTATTATAGTCTCTAGATATCCAAGGGAATTTTTCTTTTACTCTCACATGAATTCTTGGTTCATAGGTCATGCCAAGTGTGAGAATCCTAGTTACACAAACCTCTAATAAAAGTTGGATGATCCTAAAAGTCTATAATTTTTATGAGGTGAAAAATGTCTAATTACCTCTACCTTTGTAGGGTCCAAATAAACACCACCCTCGTTCATAATGTATCTAAGGTACTAAATCCTTTCCACACTAAAGGAATACTTTTCTAAATTTTTATCATAGAGACCATGTTGTAGAATTGAAAGTATCTATTGAACATGATGTGGATGTTCCTCCTATGTATTGCTTAATATGAGTATATTATCTAAATAGAAATTAACAAAGAAAATAGTGAGAGGCCTAAGTGCATCTTTCATCACTTATATGAAGGTGACAAGTGTATCAGTCAAGCTAAAGAGCAAGGCTAGCAATTTGAAAAATCCATTTACATTTGAAGGTATTATTTCACACATCTAATGACTCAATGGTAACTTGGTGGTACCCAAAACTTAGTGAAAATATTATCCCCCTTAAGTTGATACAAGAGGTCATCAATGCAAGGAGTTGGATACTTATTCATTATAGTGATCTTGTTCAAAGCTCATTAGTCAATGTAGATGAATCAATTTTCATCCTTCTTCTTATAAAGAGTAATTATCTTAATAAGGTGATGCTCTAGGTCAAATGCACCCCTTTTTAATTAGTTCCTCAACCTATCATTGATTTCCTCATTCTTTAAGATTCATGTTCTTTGTCTAGTGGCCCATTTGGTAATGGTGCCCTTTGAATGAGATTAATCAAATGTTGTATGTGATAGTGTTGGGTTTCCCTTATTAGTGAGGTGAATACATCTTGATGCTCTTTAACAATATCTATTCCATTTACTTTATTTGGGTATTCATAATGGTTGTTTTGGCATGAGTGGTTACTATAACCGATCTTACCTTCTTAGGTGAAAACAACAATATAAATGCTCTAATTTGAGAAATAACATGACATTATTTAAAAAAATCAAAGATATTTTGCAAATTACCTCTACTATTTGATACTTCTATTCACCCAACTTATTTGTAACCTACCTAAATATTTTACCCTTAGCTCACCCATCCCATGGAATTTCATTATGGCTACAATGTTCTCTATAGGTTCAATCTCTTAAAAAAATAGTAGATATCAAACTTTTTACTTCCACTTTTAACAAAGAATTGTAGACCCTTCCATTCACCCACATTTGTGAGTGGAATATGAGTTCCTTGTCCTCTTCAAGTAGCATTTCCAAGTTGAGTGTATAAGGTATAAGGTTGAGGGTGTAGGGTTTAGGGAAATTGAGGGTATTTGGTTTATAGTTGAGGGTATAAGGTATATGGTTTAGGGTTGAGGGTATGGGGTTGAGGATATAGGATTTAGGGTTGAGGATATGTGGTCGAGGGTATAGGTTTTAGGGTTGACGGTATTGGGTACATAGGGTCGAGGGTATAAGGTTTAGGGTTGAGGGTATGAAGTTTAGGGTTGAGGGTTTAGCATATAGTCTTTAGGGCCTAGGTTTGAGAGATAGTGTTCGTGGTTGAGGGTATAAGGTTGAGTATATAGGGTTTATAGTCAAGGGTATTGGGTATAGGGTTTACAGTTGAGGGTATAAGGTATAGGGTTTGTTAGAAGTTTGGGGAGATTGTTGAAATTTGGCATGTTGCCATCAATGGCAAAGGGGAGATTGTTAGAAGTATGGGGAGATTATTGAAGTTTGTTATTGATGATGTTGTTTGGCAACATGAGCATGGAAGGTACATAACAACGTGATACACTATTGTCATTGATGTCAACAATGTTTTAAATCATTTTGATCAGTTCTAACAGGTTTTGGAGTTGTTAAGGGAGACATTTGTGCAAAGTTAGTTGGTCTAAAAAGATCAGTTGCATAAAAATTTGACTATCAATTATGCAAGTTTAGTGTTACAATGCATCGGTTTTTGGGTCCATGCCACTCTGTAAATGAAGATATCACTTTGTGCTTCTAACATCATTTTTGTGGATGTTATATGCACCTAAATCCAAGATTTCATCTTGTTTGGACAAATAGTTTGAGAGATATGTGTAATAGAGTTCGACCTGGCATATTACAGTCATTTTTTGTACAGTGTGTTTGTGTGGGAGAATCTGCATTTCTTAGCCGATGAGTGTTTGGCATTGCAGCTTTGGAGGTAAGTTGCCAGATGTTAGTAGAGCATGGATTCCAGATGGCATCAAGTTTTGAGGTCTACATGTTGAGATGTGGATACACATATGACAATTTTTTTTTAGGTCTTATGCGAAGGTGACCTAATATGTTTGATGTTATGTGAAGGTTAAATATGCCGACCTATCGTGAGGTGTTTTGAGTTTTGAATTGTGGTGCATTGTGTGGATGAAATGTTTTAGATCTGACAAGGAATAGTTTGGGTGTTATGTCTAATTAGGCCGACCTAATTGATGTTACACTTAATGCAGACACATAAGTTGGATTTTTTTTGGTGTTGTGAAGAATGAATGCAACATGTATTGTGTGTGATATGAATTTGAGCAGAATAGTGTGAAGTTAAGTTGCAAATGTTAAGTTGAAGATCAAAATTGTGCAACTGAAGAGTGAGGTAGAGTGTTGAATCCGAATTAGATAAGGATCGTTATTGTGCTTCAATGGAACTATAATTAATGCATGCATAAGATGAAATTGTAACAATTAAAATTAGGTTGTGAGCCACCATCTATTTTCTATCTTTTTCTCAGTGGATGGTGAGTCCACCTGGACAATGAATCCACCTGCAGTTAGTATTTATGTAAATATACTATAACCAGTTATAATATCTTGTGAGCTAACCCCCACAATGGTTTTTCCTATTTTGGGTTTTCCACATAGAAATCTTTGTGTTCATGTGTTATGTGTTGTTGTGAATGTTTCATGCTTTCTTTCCTTACTGTAGTTGAATATGTATTAGTAATTGGATGTTTTGATGTTAGAATGGTTTAAGAGAATACTGATTCATGCCCCCTTCAGTATTTTGGGTGTTCAACAATTGGTATAATAGCTTGGTTCCTTGGAAGGAGCTTAACCACTTTAGGAAGGTCTTGGAGATTGAACACATGACTGATAGAAAGTTTCCTATTCCTCCAAAAGAGATTCATGCTATTAATTTTATGGAAGAAGATTGCATGCTTGAGAAAGACAAAGAACTCAAAGTTTCTCTTGGATATCTCGATAAAATTGAAGATGAAAATAAAGATCTGAAGGAAAATGTCAAAGAAGCAAATGAATGCATTAGAAAATTGAGAGAACAAGTCAAGAAGTTTAGAGAAGACATAAGAAAGCCAATGAACAGTTGAAACAAGCAAATAAAAAAATCATTATAACTAAAACTACAAGTTGAAGAAAAGAAAAGAGTCGAGGAATGTCTAAATGTAATGGTGAAAAGCAAATCAGGGAAATGTATAAGGCTTGAACAAGAAGTGGTAAATATGAGATTAATCTAGAGAAATAAAGAAGTCATGAAGACATTTAAAATGAGTTCTACAAAGCTTGATGAGATGATTGTAGGACATAAACTCTCTAAAAGCAAAGATGGCTTAGGATTTGAAAAAGGTGAAAGCTCAAAAGCATACCAGACACCTAATTTAGAAGAGAAGATCAATGAACTAAAGAAGATTGAAGACAAGAAGAATAATGGAAAGATCTAGAATCAAAGAAATAAAGATAAAAGACCTCCAGTCAAACAACCAAATGCTCAAAGGTACCCATCTTTCAATGGTTTTTGTTACTCTTGCAATAAATTTGGACACAAAGGAATGGATTGTAGAAGTAGAATGAATCAAAATGTTCCATCTGTTATTGGTCAATTTTTTACATGCAAAAGATTTGGTCATAGAGCAAGTGAATGCAGAAGTCAATTGATGAATGCATATAACAATGGTAGAGTAATTCAATCTATACATGTTATGGATTTGGAAACAAAGCTAATCAATGTAGATCTAGAGTGAATGGAAGGTTCAAAATAATATCACATGTCACAATTGCAGTAGACCAAGACATATTGCTAAGTTTTGCAGAAGCAACAATACAAGGATAATTCAATAAAAAGGAATGAATAGTTAAAAAGGTTGTTCCGGTTGAAGTAAAGAAGGAAATGGAAAAGATTTGAAGAATGAAGAGAAAAAAGATAAGGGAGAATCTGTACCATCCTTCGGTGTAGATGTTTCCTTTAGAAACTAAGCCAAGAGTTATGGCTTAGGGGGAGCTTTAATGGATATCTTTTATCCCTCGCCAGAAAAGAGGTGTTGAGGTTTGAGCACACAAATATGTGATGTAGATCAACATGCTTAATCTATTGGTGAAGATAGTGGAAGAAAATATGTCGATGCGAAAATTTGCAGAGCTTTGAAAGTTGACTATGCATATAGATAAAGTGTTGCAAACTTTATGGGTTGAAGCATTTAATGCATAATTTGGGTAGATTGAGGGGTTATAAGAAAATTCACTAAGGAAAATTCATTTCACAAAGGAATTCAAAGAGGATCAAAGTAGCAAGAAGATAATTTGAAGTGCATAAGGCAATTTGAGTTTAGAAGCATTTAAATCCTAGTTCGACGAATGAAGTAAAAAGGTATTTTACGAAATTTGTGTGCCCTAATTTTTAGAAATATTTGTTTGAAATCAATTTGAATCTATATTAAGATGGCACACGAAGGGTTATAGAGTTTACAATAAAACCACAACCAAAATTCAAGGGGTATCTTACGAAAGCCATAGATGATGATCTGTTAGGCGCATTCTCACATAATTCCAATGGGGATTTACTGACTGTAGATATCAGGGCTTACATTCATGAAAAAATGGAAGAGAATTCTCCCACTAAGTTGAGTGATATATGGGTAAATGAATTACGGGAGATAATTTCACCCTAAAGCCAGAATGCAAAAATCTAGTTGAGAAGAAACTGGATGTGTGGTAATGGTTCCCCAATTTCTTCTATGATGTCAAGTGGATCAGAATGGCTTTGATCAGAGTTTCATGATCAATTTTTTTGGATTGACATGCCTCACAAGATAACAAAGGAAGTAATAAGAGAGGTCACAGTTCTATGCTCCACTAGATTGGTTCCTATGTTGAAATCCATCAAAAATGAAGTGCTTATGGAGAAAACTAATGCTACTTATTATAAGAGAGCTCTTTCTATCAATCCCACTAGAAGCCCAACTATTAGATATGCCGCAATGGTTATTGGTTACAAAATTTATTACACAAAAAAAGACAATTCCATATCTACCACCACAGTCAATGTGGCACATGAGATGGTAGAAAATGGTGTAGAATATGATCTATATGAGTTGCTTAGGAAACAATTAATGGATAATTTGAAGTAGATGAAGGAAAATAAATTTGTTTAAGTATGGCACCTTGGTTATGTGCTTAATCTTCTATTTTTGAAGGAGCTTCCCATAATTGGAAAGGTAAAATGGATTTAAGTGGAAGACATGTTGAACATCAAATTGTAGATCATATGAGGAACCTTGGAGATGTTAAAGCACATGATGATTCCTTTACTACGTTCTTTGTAGTATTCTAGAAAAGAATGCATGAGAGAGATAGGATTCCAAGGAGTATGGTTGAAAAATACAAAGATGATATCACTTTTCTAGTATCTACAAATCAATATATGATGGAAGAAGTTGAACCAAGGAATATATGGATCCCCTGCATTGGGATATGGCCCTTTAGTGAACAAGAGATAACAGGGTATGATGAAATTTTGCTAAAGAGTCTGAAGAATACCACACAACCAAGATATGGGACTTATGAAGAAAATTCCATGGAAGTACACTTGAAACAAAAAGAACTTGTCATCAAGAAGAAGTTTTATGCTATGGTGCATGTATATGCCAAGGAAATGGGTCTTTCTAAGGAAAGAGTGTAGTATGCAAGACAAAGAGAAAGAGAAAACATGAGTGTTGGAGAAGCATCCAGGAGTGCAAGGAGATTTGGTAGAACAACTACCACACCACCATCTATTTAGAAGTCCTTTGGGGCTTTACATTTTGCTAGAGAGAAAAGGAAGACAACTGTTAGTCCTTGGTAAGGGAGAAGTCCCCTCCAATTGCACATGCTACAAGGGAAAAGAATAAGAAGACGACTAGTGCTACACCTCATACTGCCCCTGCAAAGGGAAGAGTTAAACAAAAGGAAACTAGAGAGAAGGGTGTTGGCATCAATGTTGCTGATGAAGAAGAGGAATTGAAATAAGATGTACCCCCACTGGTCTACAAAAGGAGTGATGCTTCACAAGGTGAAGCTAACACCAAAATGAGAAGAGTTGATATCATTGATATTGAGAGTGAAGAGGGGATAGAGAAAGAGAAAGAAGTATTCAAGATTCATATAAGAGAAAAGAAGGAAGCCAAGAAGGCTTCTTCAGAGAAGAAAAAGAATGTAAAAGAAGAGAAGATTCTTGGTAAAGGAAAAGAAAAAGAAAAAAAGAATCTGGTAAGGCCTCATTCCCCCATGAAGTTTGAGGCATTGTTTAATAACATTCTACAAAATGATATGTTGGGAGAGACCACAACATTATACAAGGATGCAGATGCAATAGACAAAGCTACTATCATTGAAGCCATAGTTAAATATATTGTTGTACTTGCAGTTGATATGCGGAACATAAAGAAGCATGTTCCTAAAGACTTGTGGAATATTTTGTTGGAAAGGAAACAAGAGGAAATAAAAGAGCACGAGAGGATTAAGGAAGAGGCTTTGGAAAGAGTGAGTGCTTCATTATCTGAGGATGATAGAGCCACATTGGCTACTATGTTTAGCAAGGCGCTGAGGACTAAACAAAAGGTTAATACCATTATGGGTAAAGACAAAGATGACCTTGAGAGAATTAGAAAGGAGAGCAATGATAAAGTAGATGAGATTGTATAGAAGCTAGGATTGCTTCCAATGGTTGAAGAAGAAGTGAATGTTGAAACCACTGCCCCATAATAGAATATAGAAGTGTAGATAGATGATACTCAACATGAGCATGACATAAATGTAGATCCCGCACACAACACTCCTCCAAAAGTGGAGGACATGGAAAAAGGAGATGATAAGGATGCAATTATCAAAGAAGAAATTGCAAAGGAGAGTACCTTTACTCTTCATCTGACACAAGAAGAAACTACTCAAGAAAATACATAAAATACTGTAGAGGAAGAGAATGTAAAGAATGATGATAATGAATAAAAGGATGATGAAGAGAAAGAGGATGAACATTAGGAGGAAGATGAAGATAAGGATAATCATGCATTTGGAGATGTAGAAAAGGACAACCTAGTTGACTCCTAAAAGGTTTTAGAGGATAAGGGAAAGGTTGTGGAATTTACTAAGAATCCTGGTGAATCTTCCAGCTCCTTTAGAGATTCTCTGAAAATATATTGAGTGTACAACCTAGTTTTCAACCAGTTGTGTCATCCCAATTGCTACAATTGCCAATGCATCAAGGGAATGTTGATATGGATAAGATATCTCCCATCCACAAGCTTCAATTAGGAGACATTTTTCATGCATCAGCTAGAAAATAAATAATTGAAACACATCAGAAGAGTGAAGAACTGATGGATGAAGCAATCAAAGCATTTTGAGAGATCATACCCGATACAATGTTGACACAACACTATCCAGTTTGGAAAACTTTAAATTGTTGAATGATTCTTTTAAGACATGCATCTAGATTGAAGGAAGAAGTTGAGAAAGAAGTGGATAAAAGGTTAAGTGATAAGAAGATGTTGGAGATGATTGAGAGATGTGCCATTAGACACAAGAAATTCTCAGATTTGTTAAATGATGTGGAAGGATGTGTAGATGTGGCTAAGGCACTATACCAGTATGGAATGAAGTGGCCCAGAGCCACACAAAGCATAAGAAAAGAGATGGAATCTATTGAGTCCCAAATCAATGTTGCCTCTAGTACCTATGATTTGGTAGTTGACCTCACATGTGTAACAAGGAATGCCAGTGAAGACATACATAAGAAGTTCTTCTAGGTGCAGGCGCAAAAAGAATAGATTATTTCACAGTTTGGAGAGATAAGGGATCTGGTCAATCCCAAATTCTTACTCATTTCAAAAGCTCTCCTAAGTGCAAACAAAGCTAAGAAGATGAATCCGATACCTGCTACTTTTGAAGAAGGAGAAGAACTATTGTTAGAGTTTGAAATGCAGAGTAGACTACTTGCAGAGGCTAAAAGAGAATGGAATAATGGAAGGTAAGCTTGGGAAGACCACCTAAAGAAGTTACAGGTGTTAACCACCTTTGATTGACTCATTATTTATATTTTTATGCATTTATGTTCATATTCTTTGTAAATGTGTGGGATAATATAAAGAAAAATTTTAGTACCTTTTTGGTTTTTGCTTCAATACATGACTTAGGGGGAGTCAATTCATTATCTTTCCAACTATATATATGACTACATCATTCAAGGAGAGTTTTGATAAGAGTCAAGATAGTTTACATAGGCGCCCTTTGCTCTTGATGTCAAAGGGGGAGAGTATTTTTGGCATTTCCATCAATGAAAAAGGGGGGGGTTGTTTGAAGTTTGGGGAGATTGTTGAAGTTTTTCATTGATGATGCTATTTGGAAACATGAGCATGGAAGGTACATAACAACATGATACAGTGTTATCATTATGTCAACATTGTTGCAAATCATTTTGATCAATTCTAATAGGTTCTGGAGTTGTTAAGGGAGACATTTATGCAAAGTGAGTTGGTCTGGAAAGATCACTTGCATAGAAATTTGACTGTGTCAATTCTTCAAGTTCAGTGTTATAGTGCATTGTTTTTTGGGTCTGCACCACTCTGCAAATGAAGATATCACTCTATGCTTCTAACATCATCTTGCTGGATGTTAGATGCACCTAAATCCAAGATTTCATCTTGTTTGGATGAGTATTTTGAGAGATATGAGTAACAAAGTTCAGCCGAGCATATTATAGTCATTTTCTATATAGTGTGTTTGTGTGGGAGATTCCCCACTTCTATGTGGATGAGTGTTTTTCCTTGTAGTTTTGGAGATAAGTTGCTAGATGTTAGTAGAGCATGGATTCTAGTTGTGTCCTTTTTGAGAATCACTTTGTAAGAGAAATATTATCATAGTTATGTGTGCCTAAAATAAGACTGCATAGAGAAATTCCTTATGCCAAAGGATAGAAGATCAGATTTAGGAATACAAAATGTCGAGATGTGGATACACAAATGAAGATTTTTATTTTAGGTCTTATGTGAAGGTGACCTAATATGTTTGAAGTTATGCGAAGGTTAAATATGTATTACTATCTTATGTGGGATCTATTATAGGTCCATGTTGACCTATCTTGAGGTGTTTTGAGTTGTGGCACGTTATGTAGATGAAATGTTTTGGAGTCAACAAGGTATAGTTTGGGTGTTACATCTAATTAGAGCGACCTAATTGATGTTATACTTAATGCAAATATATAAGTTAGATTGTTTTCATTGTTGTGAAGAATGAATACGGCATTTATTGTGTGATACGAATTTGAGTAGAGCAGTGTGAAGTTAAGTTGCAAATGTTAAGTTGAAGAATAGAATTGTGCGAATGAAGAGCTAGGCAGTATGTTGAATCCGAATCAGTTAAGAATTGTTAGTGTGCTTCAATGGAACTATAATTCATACACACATAAGATGCAATTGTAACATTTCAAATTAGGCTGTGAGCTACCATCTCTCTTCTATCTTTTTCTTAGTGGCTAGTGAGTCCACCTGGACAATGAGTCCACCTGCAGTGAGCATTTATGTAAATATACTATAACCAGTTATAATATATTGTGAGTTAACCCTCATAGTGGTTTTTCCCATTTTGGGTTTTCCACGTAAAAATCTTGGTGTTCATGTGTTATGTGATGTTGTGAATGTTTCATGCTTTCTTTCCTTACCAAAGTTGAATATGTATTAGTAATTGGATGTTTGATGTTTGAATGGTTTAAGAGAAATCAATTCACCCCCCCTCAATATTCTGGGTGTTCAACAATTGGTATCCGTGCTTGGTTCCTTAGAAGGAGCTTAACCACTTTAGGATGGTCTTGGAGATTGAACACATGACTAATAAGAAGTTTCCTATTCCTCCAAAAGAGATTCCTACTATTGATTTTATAGAAAAAGAATGCATGCTTGAAAAAGATGGAGAACTCAAAGTTGCTCTTGAAGATCTAGATAAAATTGAAGGTGAAAATAGAGATTTGAAGGAAAATGTCAAAGAAGAAAATGATTGCATTAGGAAATTGAGAGAACAAATCAAGAAGTTCAATGAAAGAAATAAGGAAGTTAGTGAATAGTTGAAACAAGCAAATAAAAACATCACTAGACTAAAAGTGCAAGTTGAAGAAAAGAAAAGAGTTGAGGAATGTCTAAATGCAATGGTGAAAAGCAAGTCTAGAGAAAGCAAGAAGTCATGAAGACAAATTCAAAATGAGTGCTACAAAGCTTGATGAGATGATTGCAAGAAATCAAATGTCTAAAAGAAAAGATGGATTAGGATTTGAGAAAGGGGGAAGCTCAAAAGAAAATTAGACACTTAATTCAGAAGAGAAGATCAATGGACCAAAGAATACTGAAGATAAGAACAATGGCAGGATCTGGAATCAAAGAAATAAAGATAGAAGACCTCCGATCAAACAACCAAATGCTCAAAGGTACCCATCTTTCAATGGTTTTTGTTACTTTTGCAATTAATTTAGACATAAAGCAATGAATTGTAGAAGCATAATGAATCAAAATGTTCCATCCTTTACTGGTCAATGTTTTACATGCAAAAGATTTGGTCATAGAGCAAGTGAATGCATAAGTCAAATGATGAATGCATATAACAATGGTAGAGTAATTCAATCCTTCAATGGTTACTGTTATACATGTTATGGATTTGGACACAAAGCTAATCAATGTAGATCTATAGTGAATGGAAGGTTCAAAATAATATCACATGTCACAATTGCAGTGGACCTGGACATATTGCTAAGTTTTGCAAAAACATAAATACAAGGAAGGATAATTTGGTAAAAAAGAATGAATTAGTTAAAAAGGTTGATCCGGTTGATGTAAAGAAGGGAATGCAAAAGATTTGGAGAAAGAAGGAAGAGACAAAAGATAAGGGAGAATTTGTGCAATCCTCACTTGCAGATGTTTCCTCTGAAACCTAAGCCAAGAGCTATGGCTTAGGGGGAGCTTTAATGGATATCTTTTATCCCTCGCCACAAAAGAGGTGTTGAGGTTTGAACACAAAAATATGTGATGTAGATTAACATGCTTGATCTATTGATGGAGATAGCAGAAGAAAATATGTCGATGCGGAAGTTTGTGTAGCTTAGAAAGTTTACTATGCATACAGATAAAGTGTATCCAACTTTATAGGTTGAAGCATTTAATGCATAAATTTGGGTATATTGAGGGGTTATAAGCAAATTCACTAAAAAAAATTCATTTCACAAAGGCATTCAAAGAGGAGCAAAGTAGTGAGAAGAGAATTCAAAGTGCATAAGGCAATTTGAGTTTTAGAGCATTGAAACCCTAGTTTGGTAAATGAAGTAAAAAGGTATTTTACAAATCTTATGTGCCCTAGCTTTCAAAAATATTTATCAGTTTGAATATACATTAATATGGCCACACCAAGGGTTATAGAGGTTACAAAAAATGACAACGAAAAATTCAAGAGGTATCCTACGAAAGCCATAGATGATGATCCATTAGGCAAATTCTTAGATATTCCATATGGGGTTTTACCGATTGACGATATCAGGGCTTACATTCATGAAGAAATGCAAGAGGAATCTCCCACTAAGTTGAGTGACATATGGGTAAATGAGTAACATGAGATAATTTCACCCTAAAGCCAAAGTACAAAAACCTATTTGAGAAGAAACTAGATGTGTGGCAATGGCTCCCCAATTTATTCTATGATGTTAAGTGGATTAGAATGGCTTTGAGTAGAGTTCATGATCAATTTTTTTGAACTGATATTCCTCACAAGATAAAAATGGAAGTGATAAGAGAGGTCATTGGTCTATGCTTCATCAGATTGGTTCCCGTGTTGAAATCCATAAAAAATGAAGTGGTTATGGAGAAAACTAGTGCTACTTATGATAAGAGAGCTCTTGTTGTCAATCCCATTAGAAACCCAAATGTTAGATATGATGCAATGGTTATTGGTTACAAAAT
The DNA here is from genome assembly GCA_007258455.2 of Sequoia sempervirens. Taxonomy (NCBI): domain Eukaryota; kingdom Viridiplantae; phylum Streptophyta; class Pinopsida; order Cupressales; family Cupressaceae; genus Sequoia; species Sequoia sempervirens. The sequence goes on from VDFB02056933.1 coordinate 41,942, forward strand.
TTATTACACAAAAAAAGACAATTCCATATCTACCACCACAGTCAATGTGGCACATGAGATCGTAGAAAATGGTGTAGATTATGATCTCTATAAGTTGCTTAGACAACAACTAATGGAGAATTTGAATTAGATGAAGGAAAATAAATGTGTTTTTAAGTATGGCACCTTGGTTATGTGCTTAATATTCTATTTTTTGAAGGAGATTCCCATAATTGGAAAGGTAAAATGGATAAGTGGAAGACCTGTTGCACATCAAGTTGTAAATCATATGAGGAACCTTGGAGATGTCAAAGCACATGATGATGCCCTTACTACTTTCTTTGTAGTATTCTAGAAAATAATCTATGAGAGAGAGATGATTCCAAGGAGTATGGTTGAAAAATACAAAGATGATACCACTTTTCTAGTATCTACAGATGAATGTATGCTGGAAGTAGTTGAATCAAGGAATATATGGATCCCTACATTGGGATATGAGGTTAGTGAACAAGAGATAACAGGTTATGCTGAAATTTCACTGAAGAGCCTAAAGAATACTAAGGTCCATGGAAGTATACTTGAAGAAAAAAGAACTTATCATTAGGAAGAATGTTGATGCTATGGTGGATGTATATTGCAAGGAAATGGGTCTTTCTAAGGAAAGAGTGTAGTATGCAAGAAAAATAGCTAGAGAAAACATGAGTGCTAGAGAAGCATTCGAGAGTGCAAGGAGATCTGGTAGAACAACTACCACACAACCATCTATTCAAAAGTCCTCCAAGGCTATACCTTTTGCTGGAGAGAAAAGGAAGACACTGTTAGTCCTTCGGTAAGAAAGAAATCCCCCCCGGTTGCACATGTTACAAGGGCAGAGAATAAGAAGACTGCCAATGCTGCATCTTCTACTACCCTTGCAAATGGAAGAGTTAAACAAAAGGAAAATAGAGAGAAGGGTGTTGGCATCAATGTTGCTATGAAGAAGAGGAATTGGAAGATGTACCCCCACTGGTTTGCAGGAGTGATGCTTCACAAGGTGAAGCTAACACTAAAAGGAGAAGAGTTGATATCATGGATATTGAGAGCAAAGAGGAGATAGAGAAAGATAAATAAGTATTCAATATTAATATAAGAGAAAAGAAAGAAGCCAAGAAGGCATCTCCAGAGAAGAAAAATAATGTAAAAGAAGAGAATATTTTGTGTAAAGGAAAAGAAAAAGAACAAAAGAAACTGGTAATTCCTCATTCCCCCATGAAGTTGGAGGTATTGTTTAATAGAATTCTACAAAATGATATGTTGGGAGAGACCACATCATTATACAAAGATGTAGATGAAATAGAAAAAGCTACTACCATTGAATCCATAGTCAAACATATTGTTGTACTTGAAGTTGATATGCAGAACATAAAGAAGCAATGTTCCTAAAGATTTATGGAATATTTTGTTGGAAATGAAACAAGAGGAAATAAAAGAGCATGAGAGGCTTAAGGAAGAGGCTTTGGAGAGAGTGAGTGCTCCATTATTTGAGGATGATAGAGCCACATTGGTTACTGTGTTTAGTAAGGAGCTAAGAACTAAACAAAGGGTTACTACCCTTATGGGTAAAGACAAAGATGAACTTGAGAGAATCAGAAAGGAGAGCAATGATAAAGTAGAGGAGATTGTACAGAAGCTAGGATTGCTTCCAGTGGTTGAAGAAGAAGTGAATGTTGAAATGACTGCTCCAAAAAAAATATAGAAGTGAAAATAGATGATGCTCAACATGAGCATGGCGTAAATGTAGATGCTGCACAAGACAACACTCCTTTGAAAGTGGAGGACATGACAAAAGGAGATGATAAGGATGCAATGATCAAAGAAGACATTGCAAAGGAGAGTACCTTTACTCCTTGAACACAAGAAGAAACTACTCCTCAGGAAAATATAGAAAGTACTATAGAGGAAGAGAATGTAAAGAATGACGATAATGAAGAGAAGGATGATAAAGAGAAAGAGGAAGAGCATAAGGAGGAAGATGAAGATAAGGATAATGATGCATTCAAAGATGTAGAAAAGGACAAACTAGTTGACTCCAGAAAGGCTGCAGAGGATAAGGAAAAGGCTATGGAAGTTACTAAGACTCTTGGTGAATCTCATGGCTCCTCTGGAGATTCTCTTAAAATCTATTGCGAATACTTGACCTAGTTTTCAATTAGCTATGTCATCCCAATTGCTATAGTTTCCAATGCATCAAGGGAATGTTGATATGGAGAAGATATCTCCCATTGATAAGCTTCAATTGGGAGACATGTTTCATGCATCTGCTATAAAAGAAATAATTGAAACACATCAGAAGAGTGAAGAAATGATGGATGAAGCAATCAAATCATTCCAAGAGATCATACTTGGATCAAATGTTGACACCACAATATTCGGTATGAAAAAATTCAAATTGTTGATCGATTCTTTTAAGACTTATGCATCCAGATTGAAGGAAGAAGTTGAGAAAGAAGTGGAGAAAAGGTTAAGTGATAAGAACAACAACGTGATACAGTGTTGTCATTATGTCAACATTGTTGCAAATCATTTTGATTAGTTCTAATAGGTTTTGGAGTTGTTTAGGGAGACATTTATGCAAAGTGAGTTGGTCTGGAAAGATCACTTGCATAGAAAATTTCTTGTGTCAATTTTGCAAGTTTAGTGTTATAGTGCATTGATTTTTGGGTCTGCACCACTCCGCAAATGAAGATATCACTCTATGCTTATAAAAACATTTTTCTAGATGTTAGATGCACCTAAATCCAAGATTTCATCTTGTTTGGACAAGTAGTTTGAGAGATATGAGTATTGGAGTTTGGCTTGGCATATTACATTCATTTTTTGTATAGTGTGTTTGTGTTGGAGATTCCACAGTTCTCTGTGAATGAGTGTTTGGCCTTGTGGTTTTGGAGATAAGTTTCCAAATGTTAGTAGAGCATGGATTCTATATGGCATCAAGTTTTGAGGTCCACATGTCGATATGTGGGTACATAGATGTAGGTTTTTGTTTTAGGTCTTATGCGAAGGCGACTTGATATGTTTGATGTTATGCGAAGGTTAAATATGTATTGCTATCTTATGTGGGATCTATTATAGGTCCATTCCAACCTATCTTGAGGTGTTTTTATTTTTTAATTGTGGTGCTTTGTGTGGATGATTTTTTTTGGAGATGACAAGGTATAGTTTGGGTGTTATGTCTAATTAGGCCAACCTAATTGATGTTACACTTAATGTAGATATATAAGTTGGATTTTTTTTGATGTTGTGGAGAATGAATGTGACATGTATTATGTGTGATGAAAATTTGAGTAAAGTAGTACAAATTTAAGTTGTGAATGTTAAGTTGAAGATCAGAATTGTGTGAATGAAGAGCGAGGCAGAGTGTTGAATCCAAATTACATAAGGATTGTTATTGTGCTTCAATGGAACTATAATTCATGCATACATAATATGCAATTGTAACAATTAAAATTAGGTTGTGAACCACCATCTCTCTTCTATCTTTTTCTCTGTGGAGAGTGATTCCACCTGCAATGAGCATTTGTATAAATATACTATAACCAGTTATAGTATATTGTGAGCTAACCTTGACCACGGTTTTTCCCATTTTGGGTTTTCCGCATAAAATTATTGGTGTTCATGTGTTATGTGATGTTGTGAATGTTTCATGGATTATTTCCTTACCCCAGTTGAATGCTCATTAGTAATTGGATGTTTGATATTTGAATGTTTTAAGAGAATACTAATTCACCCCCCCTCTTAGTATTTTGGGTGTTCAACAAGGTCAAGGGTATAAAGTTTATGGTTGGTGGTATGGAGTTTAGGGTTGATGTTATAAGGTTTATGGTTGAGGGTGTAGCGTTTAGGATTGAGGGTGTTAGATTTATAGTTATATGTCCATAAAGGATATAATGTGCTCATACTTTGCACAAGTTAAAAAATGCTTGCGCTTTAATGAGAGCATATTTTAGGGAATACTAAAAAATTGGTAAAAAGGCATGTGACCTATGATTCAGGTCCACTTGCTTTGTTATTCTCTACTTTCTACACATTATCTAACATAAAAACAATGTTTCATGGTGTTGAAAAAGAAGAAGCATATTTTACATATTCCACCACCTTTCCACCACCTTTTTTTTTGACAATGTAGAAGAAGGAAATACTTGAGTTTTTAGATCAAATTTGTTTATATGAACTAATATTTTCATGTTTCTAGTGTTGGAATGATAATCATGTTTTTTTTTTTTTAAATTTCATAATATAGATGTGTTCTTTTCATAGTTTTTACTAACTCTATTAGATTTATATAGAATTGAACATTGAAACCAAAGGAACTTGGCAAAAAGATCAAAATTTTGAGGAGTTTGAAGCAAAAAAATATGGACTAGATATAATTATGTAGTTTGTCAAATCAAATCTTGAATTTTAGCATATGTTTTGTTTGTCTTTCTACCTTTTTGTGCATGCCACCTTGTCAACTTCCTAGTTCTCAAAAAATTATATGCAAAGGATTACACATTTGTTGAAATAATATTATTTGTATATTGACAAATATAGTTGGGAAATATCACTTCCTCTCTACAACATGATTGTAAGCATAAATATTTCTACATTAGTAACACGTTGGATATTAACATGTCTTATTATACATCCACACACATATTAGTATTATTATAGAGTATCAACACCTATGTCATTATACACCATCAATTGAAAGCTTCATAATTTTTCTTATAGATAGAGTGTGGTGGTGCTTTTAAAATTTGACTGTATGTGGTTACTCTAATCCCCTGAAATTTTGAAATTTCTAAATGGTATGAGCTAAATGGTATGAGCTAGGATGTGAAATTTGATTGCTGAAGGTCTCCATAACCCTTGCTATTATTCTAAAACCTTAAGCCCTCTTAAACCCTTGCACCCTTGTTATGTTTTGTTATTGATTCGTAACCTAGGTTGCCCTTGTTTTAAGTTGAGAATCTATGTATCGATCCTGTTCATTTTATCGGCCTTGATTGCCTTATTACCTACCCAAACCTGTTACCACTTAGTTATATCTTGTATGCCTTACCCTCCTCAGCCTAGTTTCTCATATTATGTGATTTATCTCGCACATGTTAAATTATGGTTACTTAAGTCGCCTGGAGAAAGTGGTTCCCACTGCTTTCTACACTTCCACAATATAAATCCCGATGAATGAAGAAAGGCTTGCAGAACCACAAAAAAATAGACAGGTGTCATAAGCTGGGATAAGTTCTGGAGCATTAAGAGTCTCATGGAGGGTGATGCCTATGAAACCATAGAAAGGACACAGTGGTGGAAATACGACGTAGATGAATTCTATTGGACGGAAAGGCAACTGTGTAATCTATAGGCGAATCAAGGCTTTACTCATCATTGAGATTTGTATGACCTCTCTAAGTGGACGAACCATATTCAAATTTGATAAACAGGTAGATAAAATGAAATGCTCTTGCACGAACGAGGAGTAATGGCGGATATGACAGATGATAGTTCGGTTTTTTTTGAAATAATTGCCTTCATAAATATTTCAGTTCAATGTAAATACTCATCTCGTTGTTCAGTTTTCAAGCATGCTAGCAAAATCCATGGAGACTTGCCTATTCTGCGTCAACCCGAGTGCTAAAAATCAAGAAACAGGTATGCCTTCCCTGACAAGATTCACCACTATTAATATTCTGAAGTTTAAGAAATAAATTCTGTATAGTTGGTTGCATTTTAAGGAATTATGAAATTCTAAAAATAGTTTGCATAGAATTTCATATTTGAAATTTTATGAACTACGAGTCGGTCTAGTGCACAACCTTCCACGTCCAAAAGACCCTTTGAGGATGATATTCTAGCCCAGTTGTCGCCTTCCTTGAAAAAACCAAGTCGTTCCCATCGCCTTAGTTCAATAGGTGGAATAATGGATAGGGATAGAGATTGCAGAGATGCTGAATTGAGGGACCAAAATGACAAAATTACCGGGTGGGAGTTATTCCCACACTGGTATGGGAAAAGGAATCACCATGCACCTATTTCAAATGTCTAGACTTATGATTTGGGATTTTTTTTATCCCAAATGTCTTTATAAATGTAGAACTTATTAGATGAATTGCCTCTGCATATGATGAAAATTTCAGAGTAATAGGGCATCAGATGGGAGTGTATTGATGGGAATTAACAAGAAGTTTATTTATTAATCTTTTTAACTTCGTATGCCTTCACATAAAGCTATAAGTTTTAATTCCTTAAGACAGAAGTACCAGTAGGATATAAATAGTTTCACGGTTCGGTGGCTCCCCAGGTTTAGAAAGAAGGGTTCCAGTGGAAAGTCAGTAAGAATTCCTAACAGTGAGTTTGAACTATTTGAGGTCAAATCTTTCAAGGACTATTTCATCATGACCTACTATGCACTGTGCCAGGTGTTAGGGGAAGATACACAGCCTAAAATGTAGGTACCATTTATGTACATGGCATTTGATATACAAAATCCCATTGTAAATAGTGACTTTGATTATGCTACCTTCATAGTAGAGTCCATCCACAAGCAACTTGTGGAAATCAAAAGAGATAGTAAGGAGGTGAAATTCAAGTGGTATTCCCTCCTATGTCATATGATTTTACATAAAAGGACAAGGCCATTAGAGTAAGGCCTTACACATAAACATGAAAGATAAAAATAGAAACCTTCTCCCGATGCAATTTTGGACCCACATTTGGGACAAAGATTATGGTGAATCCAGTTCTACCCTTTTTGAGAATCACTTTGTAAGAGAAATTCTATCATAGTTATGCGTGCCTGAAACACGAGTGCATAGGGAAATTTTGGATTTCCTTAGGCCGAAGGATAGAAGACCAGAATTAGGAATACAAACAATTGGGGGGATTACTATTTCTACAATAGATCTATTTTTATTATAGTATATGGATGTCCAAAGGGCCCCTATGTGTTGCCCAGAAGAGTGCCACTTAGATTGGCATTTATGGAGATTATGTGGCAGCTAAATGAGTATGATGAATTTCATTTAAGAAAACAGAAAAAAGATCATTCTTCCCTTACATTACTACTTTTGCTGATTTTGTCTCAACTAGAGATGGTTTAGATAGACTCAAGGAAATGCTCCTTGAATACAAGCTACATCAGAACAAGGCTAGGGATTTTTATCATGAGAAATTCATACACATGATCAAGACAAGAATAGAAAGGTCAACCTTTGCTCACCATTCTTATGAAAGTGAGGATGCCATAAGGAATTGTAGTGATGAGCATAAGGCCATGAGCAAGAGAATAAAATGGTTTGTATTTACCAAGGCAGAGGAGGCCAGAGTAAAAAGAGATAAGGATTATCCTGGACCCTTCTCTGATATTGGTGACCCAATTGCCAAGATTGAAATAGTTTTGAAGAACTTTGATAGAGTTGTTGGAAAAGCTCTGACCCTCAAAGAAAAAACAACACATAGACCTAGACCTGATTTTTCTATCAGAAGATCATAGGGACTTGTTATTAGAGAAAATATTCCATCAAGCCCACCTCAAACTACCACTCTTCGACCTTAAATAATCAATGTGGACTTTCCCCCAAGGCAGCAACCACCATTGGTTGAATATTCTTTCAGCCAGGATGAGAGTGAGGATGTTCACATCACCATTGATAAGGTTCAACAATATATTCCTTCTCTTCCAAGACCAAATATTGTTGGACTTCTCTAGAAAAGGTTTGGATTAGATATAGTTATGGATAGGGATAAATTGAATGATGTGAGAGAGTTGGTATGCTCAAAGTTCATCTCTGATGATGAATTTGTGAGATCTCAGGAGCTTAAGGATTTTGTCTTTAGAGAAAAGAGGGAAGAATATCATAGAAGACTGGAGTCTACAAAAGCAAGAGTGCCCAAAGAGAAATATGATGAAGTTGCTAAAAAGGTGAGGGCAAAAATGAATTTTGAATCTAGGAATATCACCCATGAATAGTGAAGGAAGATGGTAGAAGATAGTGGACTGTTGTTGGCACTCCCAGAATGGGATATTGCTTCAGCTATTATTTTTGATACCATTAGGAGGTGGGATGGAGAAGTTTTCTCCTCAGAGGAAGAAGTAGAATTGACATTGTTGGGATGAGCGTTTAACCCACAATGTTTAGCCCTTGCAATATGGGACTTGGCCACAAACACAAATACGCATACAATCGCCGAGGCAACAAAAGATATCAAGGGGAGCTTAATTGTGAAGAGGGTGTTTGACATTTCTGATCCTGAAGCAACTTTGCTAATGGTGGATGTTGCCAAATTTAATGAAGCAACTACCAAAATTACAAGATGAACATAATGCATTATCGAAAGAGCATGTAGCCCTCACTAATGTATACAACCAACCACAACAGATATTGGCAGCCCAAACTACATCTTCTCCCATAGATATACAACAAATAGGTGCTTCCTTTGTAACCCCTCCTGATACTCTAGTGCTTGAGAATGAAGAGCTCAAAGAAAAGGTTCAAGTATTGGAGGAACATGTCAAGAGTGCTCAAGAGACTCAACATAAGGAAAATGTGCACCTAGAAACATGTATCTTGGAACACAGATTGTCTAAAATCTTGAGAAGATTAGAAAATACATGTGCTGGATATAATAATTTGAGAGGTGCTATTACCAGGATTAATGGGGATCAAGATAGGCTTAGAAGGATTTTCGTTAAGTGGATCCCTTGAAATACAGTTTTGAAAAGTAAAGGATCTACAAACACACCTAATGCTCCACTAGGTATTTTTCCTACTTACAACTTGGTTAGGTTGGCAAAAAAACATGCGAGGGTATATGGAAAGTGTGATTGAGAATGCACATTCAAATCTCACTTATTTCTTGAACATTGACAATAGGATTGTACCTCATTTAGTAGAGGATGACAAAGAATTGAAAACCTTGGGTGAATGGATGCAATTTTTTAATATTGTAATCCCCACCTTGTTCCATGTAATTTGTAGAGACAATAAAGTTGATATGAATGAGATTAAATCTTATACCAGTTGATAGATTAGTAAATGTGGATCATAGTATAGAGATTTTCTACAGGGAAGCCAACACAATACTTGATGCCAAATATCATCAGTATTTACAAAATGTTGATATGCTCTTACTTCATGATTGGCCTCCAAAGAACATTTACAAATCATGGGGTGAAAAATACAATAATCTACCTAGCCTCTAAGTATTCTATGCATCAACTTTCTTGTCATGTTTCTTAAATATTTGTAGCTGTTAGGATATTTTGGTTTAGGCATGGTGCTTGATGTTTTTTTGGAAATTTTTTCAGTGAGGTCCTTTCAACATCAATGGTGCTCATCACAACAGTTTTACACATCATCACAAAAATTGGTTGACAAAGGATGAGTTGGAAGATTTGAGTTCCGTTTCAATCACATCCTTCCAACTGAGCATATTTACAATATGGGCATGTCATATGAATATGTTGATAATATCTCACCTTTTGTAGGGATTACCTTGAAAAATGCATAAAAACACGTATATGGATTTTCAAATTGATTTCCATCAACTTTTGTAGGATTTCTTGCAGGTTCTCTGACTAGTGGTTTAATGCCACTGTTTTTCTTTTTGTCTTTTATGAACCTTGGTGGTGAATGATGTTTTTTCTTGTTGCTTCCCTTGTGTTATAAAATGGAATTCTGGGCCTCATTCAAAGGGTTTTTGTTTTTCTTTCAGTTCTTCTAAGTCTTTGAATAGGTTCTAGTTTGTACATATAAATTTTCTAGAATTCAACCTACATGGGTCCCTCCTGCTCTGCTTCCACCCTAGGACCCTCCTACTTTGCCTCCTCCTTGATAGGTGACAACTGTCTAACTTCTCTCTTCCTCTGATCCCTCCTATACCTACCCTTACCACCCCTGCCTCTGTCTCCTCCATCATCCTCTTGACCGCCTTGGCCTCTATCATCTCCTCTCCCCCGTCATCGGTCATGGAATTTTCCTCGTGGACCTCTGCCCATCCTCTCCACTAGGGCATGCTGATCTGGATCTATGTAAGGAATAGGCCTATGCTCATCTCACCATGCGTCATATTGGACTACATTGTGCCTGCATCGACCACATCTACATCGACACCTCATTGAACTAGTTGTAGAGAATCAATCTCCTACTCTACTACTGCTACAGTAATTAGGGGTCCCCATTGAGATACCTCCCATGTGATCTAGCATGATCTTTTGTACCAACTGGAAGCCATTGTTGCTCTCCAAACTAATGTATCACCCGAATTGGAAGATATCCCTCAATGATATGTTGGGACTAAATGGTCCTCCCATTCAAGTATCGTTCTTGTTAGCAATATGACATGTGCTCTCCATCATCCTCCCATGGTTGATATTGGCAGTATGGTCTCCATGTGAAACCGTCCATAATATTAATGGCATGATGCTAATACTTTATGTCACCGACTCTAATTTGTGTGACTACTCCTCCATAAAGGTACACATATGGTAGCCCTACTATAAGCTATCTCACAACAGGAGGCCATAACACAACAATATGCTCCTAAGCCCATATCATAAGCAAAGTAGTGCTATATCTGATAGATTTTGCTTTTCTATAAACCACATCATGCAAGTGGAAGTAAAACATAGCAAGAAGGAATGATCCCTAGGCATAGACGATCCCCTAAGTCATCATACCAATCAACATATCCCCCCATCTGACAAGGAATCCATGCCCTCGATGATCAAGTATCATGACCCCACCAATCATGGTAAATAGAACCATGAAAAACCACTCATATCTTTCAGCCAACACATCCCAATGGATCTCATACTCCTCCATGCCAAGCTTTGCAATGTCCTCATGCTCAAAGGACCTCTGAAGGGTGGAAAACCCATGGTCAGGATCATAGTCCACACACTCTCCATGGATAGGAAGTCTTAGAATCCTCCAAACATCCTCAAGGGTCACAATGGTCTATCTAGTGGGCAAGTGAAAGGAACTAGTATTTGAATGCCATCTCTCAACAAGAGCTATCAATAGGCCTCAATTAGCTCGAACCATGGGCATAAAGGTGACATGATACAGTCCTAAGGCATCAATTTGATCCCTCTCCTCATCAATCAATTGGCCTCACATTTTTAAGGTAGATGATTGAATCTCTTGGGTGTAGATAGGCAAGTATCTCACTTGTGATCATAAGAAAAGAACATTATGTCAATTAGTAAGTCTAAGCAAACCTAGTGGACCTTGATCGTGCAGAGAAATTTTTCTTGCAAAGTGGCTCAAAAACCTAACTAGTCAAATGTGTCATATTATCACACACATGCGACTTAGCAATAAAATGCATCACACAAATCTCACATGCGGGCTTTCAATCACTTGTGGCATACAAACTAGTACTTGCGTTGCACAAATGCACATGTGTCGTACACTTCCACAAATGCAACACACCATATCACATGCATAATTTTCCAAACCACAAGTTGCATTGCATGAGTCGCATGCGTTGCACTTGACATTTGTGAGTCATTTGCAATTGGGTGACTCTAATGGACACTTGCGTTGCACCATACAAATGCGGCGAACCAAGCCACACTTGCGGCGAACACAAAAATAATTGTGGTGCACAAGGTGCACTGCATTTGTTTGCTCAAGTTTGAGCCCTAAAATCTATAAAAAATAGAGAAAATTACAAAGAAAGAAAGGTGTACATACTACATCCCTTGAGACCTTTGGCCATCTGTAGGTCTGAACTCTGAATCTATAGTTGCAAAATTTGGTACAAGAAACATTCGCGCCAACAACTTCGAAAAATCGCTCTCCGACTCACTATTCGCTCAGCTCCAAAAATGCAGAAATGACCATTTTGCCCCTCAAAATCATTCATAACCCTTAAGTTGGGATTTTTTACGCTCTTTTAAGGACGTTTGTCAAATGTTGAGTTCAAGCCTAATGTAGACCCTAGGGTCCTAGGAGTGAAAAGATTTATCTATATTTGCTTGTTATCCACTATCGAGATTTGCTTATCAAAATAAATTTTTATTTGGGGTCTTTCAAAATTGCAATTTTTGAAGTGCGTAATAGTTATCCGTCTTCATCGGGGCACGCCAAGGCATATTTTGAGCTGAATTTTCCTATTTATTCTTTGATACAACATTCAGATGAATTCACATTGTATCAAAGAGGGGAAAAATATAGACATTTAAAAATGTCCTAAGCCTACGAATGTCATTTTTCACATCAATTCCCCTTCTTCCCTACATAATTAAATAATTTTAATTATTTGATTATTGTCTAAAGTCATATTCTTCTATTAATTAAATAATTTTAATTAATTAATTCATTTCCTGTTTTCTACTCTTCCTTTGATTAATTAAATAAATTAATATTTATTTAATTACGTCACTAATGTTCCTTTCTCTCTATAATTAAATAATTATTTATTTTCATTTTCTTTCTATAATTAAATAATTATTTTAATTATTTTAATGATTCATTAACCTTTTCTTCTACAATTAAATAAATCCTATTTATCTAATTATTTTCCATTTTTCCCTCCACTGTTAAATAATTATTTTAATTATTTACTAATTTGTCCTTCCTCCACTTTTTAATTAAATAATTGTTTCCAATTATTTTAATTAAAAGTTAGCTTTTCCATCTTCTTCTATAATTAAATAATTTCTTTTATTATTTAATTGTTCACTTTCCCTCCTAAATTAAATAATTTTATAATTATTTAATTTACTCCAACAACCTCTTTTTGTGTGCCCATCTCCTCATTTATCTCAATTAACCTCCACCCATGATAAGGTTTTATTACCTTTTAATTTCCACCGTCCATCCTTAACTAAACCCTATTTTTTCCCTAACCCTATTCCTTGCTTCTCAAAGCCATCTCATCCATTGATCTTCATCATTTAATCTTGGCCCTTCATTCATATTTGGGGTTTCTATAAAAAGAGACCTATCCCTTTCATTTCAACACTACAACCACTATCTTTGATATTTTGTTGTCACTATCATTAGGCTTATTCTTTCATGCTACAAATCTAAGGGCAAGCAAGCATATAAAGCAAAATCAAGAAGAGCAATTTGAAGGTGATTCAACTATGGCATATGAATTATGGTAATATTTTTTTATTGTAATGTTTCTATGTTAATTTGTACTTCATTATTGGATTAGGTTCTTTAAAGCTTGAGTTTTAGGTACTTGGTAGTTGTTGATTCATGCTTTGTACCTTGATTTTACCCTATTCTACATGAACTTTGGTAACTGCTAATAGTCGTGGTCTTGCGTCATCCCGATCTCATGTGTTCCTTAGTATTTTGCAGCCCAACCTATACATACACCATATAAAATTAGATACTATGCCAAATTCAAAAACTATAAAAATTATTTTAAATGATACATATATTATAAATACACTTACAACATAAGTTAGTAGTCTAATTCTTCTTTCCTATGACACTCAACATCATCAAGAGATGTTTGTCCTCGCATAGGGCTGTTTACATCCATCTATAACATAACAAAGAAATATTTATCAATTATTTTTGATAGGCCTACTAATATCAATTGGCACAATATAAACATTATTAAACATATATATTCATACTCATACCTGAGTTAAGCACATGGAGGATGAAATTATTGCACTGACATAGAATTCCAAATTTTCTCTTATACTAGGAGGTGTGTCTATTGTACACATTCATCAACTAAACAAACAATAATAGAATAAACTCAAAAGTTCACAAATATATATAAACAACAAATTTAAAATTTGCAAAAACAAACTTAAATGTGCTATATTGTACCTGAGTAAATCCAATATCATAACCATCCATGGTAACATGTGTACTAGATCGTGATGTGATTCCTAGGTATTCAGTAAAAAGTGTTTTAAATTATTAAACATTATTTTGAATAGAAAGTATTATTCTTGATATATTATACAAATTTTACCTCTGATATAGATGCAAGTGTACAAGTTGTTGTAGGAATGGTCGATGATGTACCAAAATCTGGCATTACATCCTGAAATACATAATAAATTTGCATTAGTTTAATTCAATTCTATAATTAAAAAACCACTTACATTTACAATTGTAAGTATTTAATAAATAAAATGTTATAAATTCAAATCAACATACCTGCATTTGACCAGCATACACCTCATTCAACAACTCATCTATCACCACCGTATTATCTGACGCACCACCCTAATGACCCCCGCTACTCCCATGACATCTATACTGACAATGAGAAAACACATGGGAGGTGGAACCATCTACACCATTTTCAATGCTATCTCTCGCAAAGCAAAGATTACAACAGTTTGGGCATATATGATAGCAAGGGGCACTAGAGCTAGATGGTTGAGTTGTTACATCATGCTATGAGGAAAAA
>VDFB02056934.1:0-19552 GCA_007258455.2 Sequoia sempervirens
TTGACCTTGAGATAAAAAACCTAGTAAGTTAGAATGTATTTTCTCTATCTAGTTAGGATATGTATTGACCTTAAGGGTTGTATAAATTTTTTAAGTGCTTGGTTTAAGTGAGTAAGCTAGTGAGTAAATTGAAAGTGGGAGTAAAGATCACATAATGAAAGATTTCACTTTTTATAGATATAATGGAAACAAGTAATTAATTTACTATAGACAAATGGAATGGGTAATTTAATTGATTGATTTTGTAGATAGGTAGTTAAAGAGTTTAGAGGGAAGTTAATGTTATGTGAAGGTAGAACAAGGGAATATCGATTTACTAATATTTGTACAATTAAAAGTTTGTTAAGTAAATGGGTTAGATTATCTTTTGTCAATTATTGAATGTTGATTTCTTCATGATCTATTGTAACTTCATTATGTTGTTAGCTATTTGGGATTTCGTTATTGTATTATATTAAGTTGTAATTTTGATATTAGGGTTTCATATTTTCTTGATTGAGATGATTGTTTGTTAATAATATAGCTACCTTTAAGGTAGCTATTTGGAGGATATGATCTAGTGATTGAAATAAATGGTCAAGTCAAGTGAATGGTTTGAATGTGGAAATAATGTTATAATAAAAGGAGTATTATTCCTTATGGTTACAATGCTTGAATGATTGTTGTTGCAATGTGTTTTGATTATTGTGGTTGATTTTGTATTGAGATCATGTTATTGTTGCCACTTTGATGGGGGAACTATTGTGTTAGTGATTTGTTAGACTTCCAGAGGTTGGGGAAAGAGTTTTCTTTGTGAATGGATTTTCATGTTGGCTCTTTGTGAACACTTGATTTTATACTTGATTTATTATTATGGGGTTATTTAGCCTTACATTGCATCCTTGTTATTAAGATTGGAACTTGTGAGTGAGATGGTTCATGTCATGCTCTGGATATGTTTTTCTTGTGGTTTTGTTTGGCCTACAAGTTGGCTTTACCCCGTTTGATGTGTTGGGTCTCTAATTGCTAGTAGGGGGAGTGGCTTTCAATGGGGTTGGGACCCAAAAGTGGTTCCAAGGTAACTCATTGAGAGTTTATTTAATTTAGTGTTAACTTAAAATTAATTAGGGGGTTGGGTAGTTCACATTAATCAAGATAATTGAAGCCTCACTCATGGCTCAAGTGCTCGTTTAGGCTTGAGATGAGTGGGAAGGCTTGGAATGGAAAGATCAATTACCTTTTCCTGTTGAAAGGTATGTTGATTCCACATGAGTAAGAATGGGGGTTGGGGATCAGTTGAGGTTGCCAAGGTAACTCAAGATGGGGACTGAGAACCTAGGAAGATATGCATTGGGTAACCCATATCGAGCTATGTGATGGCACTCTTCCCTATATCAACCTTGTATTCTTTGTTTGTTTTCCCCTTGTTCATGTACCTCTGTAAGCGGTTGTTCTTTATGTTTTGTTTGTTACTCTTGTATATTGGAATCTTGTTAGCCTATGTCTGCTTGATTGTTTGTGTAGTGAGTCCTTATTGTCATCTCCTAGCACTATGGTTGGACTTAAGGGTTCCACATGGTTGGGTGGAAGGTGTTATGCAATCCATTGGGTCCCTAGTTGATGTTTGTGAGCATGGATGTGGTACCTATTGTAGATATTCCAAATCTTGTACCAAACTTGAGTTAGCGCTGATGTTTTGTAATGTAATCTTTTCAATTGTATCTTATCATGTATTTGTTGTATCCTTCCCACTGTTATAAGGGAATATTGATGTAATCTTATAAAAAGTGTAATGATCTACCCCATATATGGGAAGTTGTAAAAGTGATGGTTGGTTCATAACATATGACCTTTAATGGTGTTGTATCTATGGAAATATATATATATATATAATGCAGTGGATGTAAATGAACTCTTGTCGTGCATGTTTAGATTGGATAATTGAGGTATTCATAATGCAGTCATGATACCCTAAAGGAAATAATTAGACTTTATGTATGTGTAGTTTACATTCTATGTAATTGAAACTATGATCTATATGTTAATTCACTTTAAAAAATAAAATTGTCATATTTTTTAGTTAGATGTGTTGTCCTTTGGGGTTTCGTGGCGAGGAATTACAAAATCCATCCATTTTTAATCAAATTTCAAATGTTGAGAGGGTTTGAGAGACCATTTTTTCTAAAATTTAAGTAAATAATGAATAAAAAGTTGAAGTCTTTTTATGCCTTTTTTTATTTTTCTATTTTTCATTTTTGTTGGTGGTGGATGGACATGGATCAATACATATAAACATAATCAATTAGAGAAACACAATAACATAATTTTATCAATGTGTTTTTAGAGCACAGATATTTGATTGCTTGATAAAAACCAATTACAATGTTGAATGCTAATACATTCACATCCTTCTCATGATCAATTGATCATCCTTACAACTTGATCTGATGCATAAGCAATTATAAATGCCTCATTATATAGAGGCCTTAAGAAAATTCTAGATCATAGGTCGACTAGTCACTTTACAAATCTCACTAATAAATATTTAATGTTTTTCCATGTTTATCCTTATCTCTAATATTATTCTAGAACATTGCATTTAATAATTTCTTCCTCATGTAATGATTACGATCATAACATTGGGGTGGGAGAATTTACAATACTCCAACACTCCCCCTTAATTTCTACCACATATGCTTCAACATTTACCATTCCCAAATTTTTTCTTTCAAGTTTTCAAACTCGCTCAAATCCTTTTTCTTGCATGATACCTCCAAACCATCTCTAAGACCTTCACATATTATTCCTTTCAACTCTCACCAACTTCTATGACACTCTTTCAAACCATGATTTCCAAATCTTCAATATGGAAGTACTATTCCTACTCACTATCTGTAGCTTTCCATTTTTCTTGACGTTTTACAAGACCATCAAACCTCACTTGATTCCTATCATTTTTCACATATAAACATCTATACTTGAACAAAAATTTGAACATACATGAAATATTTTCCCAATTTGATCCATAACTCCATCCACAATTCATTTCCATGCATCCTCTCATAGATTCATTCTTCCACTCTCTTTTCCAACACATATTTTATAATGCTTCTTCAATCCAAATTTGGTACAAGGATGAATATCCCAACACATATGGGTATGTGGAGGATCATCATGGAAAAAGGGCCCTTTAGTGGCAAAAAATTCAGAAAAATCAAAGTTAGGCAACTTGACATAAAATTTTGAATAAGATATCTATATTATTTCAAAAATATGTAAGAAAAGAATCTGTAGCAAATTGAATGTAGTTTATAAACTACTAGGTTTATTTTTATATATATATATATATATATATATATATATATATATATATATATTGTGAAAATTTGAAATTTCAATGTAATAGTACACTTAAATTTTAGTGAAAAAATAAGTAGGTGTCTATCTAACCACCCTAACCACAATAAAATGATAATATTTTTTTATAATATTTTACATATAAGTAGAGAACTCGTGTCCTGATATGATGCATATTTTTTTGTAATTTTTTTCCAAGTAAATAATTAATTATGAATTTTTTATTACAACTTTTAAAAAATATAAAAACTCGTATGTCTGACCACCTTAACTTGGTCAAAACTTCATGAAATTCGATATTTTTTTAATCTTATAGTCTGTGAAGCATAGAATGTGACACATGTTTTGGATTCAAAAAATGTGATACCATTTAAAAGCGATAGATTTTTTTCAATCAGCCTATCAATCAGGACTTTAGTCGTAATTCAAATAGAAAATGAATAATAATTATTTATTAAATTGAAAGTAAAACATAATTTATATTGGTGGAAAGTTGGGAATCTCCTTTAAAAACTCTTTTCGTTTAATAAATTTTGGGTGAAAAAAAGTCGTCAGCCACCTACCCTACACATACCCATCATATCACCACTTTTTGGTCCATCATGATCCTGCACATACCCATATCCTTTGTATGCATGTTCTTGTTACAATAAGAACACTACATACATTGCATTCCTTGAAACAATTTCTAGAACTTGTAACACATGTACAAAATCATTTCCTTTACCTATGACATATCAAAGACTTTCATACTTTGGCCTCATTATTGGATCTATAGGCTCTTCAATTCCTTGCTCAAACTTTCCTAATCCTTGACCTTTAGATCCCATTCTTTTCATGATTTTGAAACCAACATTATTCTCATTACAACTAACATGATTTGCAAATTCATCATCTTTATCCTTCCATTATTCATCAATAAGAACTTCAACATTATCACACAGTCCAATTGATTTATCAATAGAACAACACAAAAATTTTGTATCACACAAGACTCCACAAATTGATGGCTTTGACCTTAGATATTGATTGCATGCTACTAATTGATCATTTTCTTCTTTCAATTTTGATATTTCCTTCTTCTACAAACCATTTTCCTCTTTTAACCTCTTTATTTTTCTTTCATGTCATCAAATATCTTTAATCTTTCTTGTAACTCTTCATTTTTGTCTTTAACTTTATCCACTTCAATTTGAAGATCTTAAATTTTTATTGACTATTCAATTTTTTGTATTGAAACATTTTATATCTTTTAGTTCAATTTAGAATTAAATTTTTTAATTTCCATTAATTCTTCCTCTAAAAAATCTCTTTCTTTTTTTACTCTTTTTCCAAAATTTCCCATTGAAACAAATAATTTAAACTCACCTTGCACTTGTGATGCGGGAGCATCCAGTGGTTTAAGGGCAATCTTGCATCACCCAAAAAAAGAGTGTCATTTCATGTTGGTATTTTCTTAGATGTTTTTGCATTTTCGGATACCCTTTTTGTCATAATGTAATTCCCAACTTACAGCTTTCCTTTTCTATTCCTGGGTTGAAAGATATTGCAATTTTAGACTCCCAGAATTACACCAAAAAACCTTCCAGGTCAGATTTGAGGCACTAAATTGTCCCAAAACAGCCTCTAAACTTTCCAAAATTTTCATAGAATTTTTGAACACATTCTTGACTCCAAGACGTTTCCAACGATTCAAACGATTTGAAAAATAGAGTCCCAGATCAAAAGTTATGGCTCCCAGAAGTTAGCACACTTTCTAGAAGATACTAATTTTTTAATGTACTTTTGAAATTTGAATTTCAAGTTGTAATTTTGAGTGCCAGGCTGCCAAAAAAACTCAAATTTGAATGTTGTTTTGGCTCCAAACTAAAAAGGGAACTCTATTTATGGGCAATTTTCTGATTTTTGTGTAGCTTTTTTGGGACAAGTCTGCATACTACGAAAAGGGGTTTTTATGTAATTTTGTAGTTTGCATATTTCTAGAACTTGAGAATATCAGATCCTCTACATGTAAGATCATTTTTAGAATAATAAAATAGCATTCTTTGTTTAGTGTGTTATTTTTTTGTGTCTCAATTTGTACCCTCGTCAATTGGTATCAGAGCGAAGTTTTCTTGAGTGTGTGGATAGATTGTCAATCATGAGGCAGTTTGCACCAAGACCATAGTTGTGGGTTGAGGTCAAAAAAGATGCCTCCAAGAGTGATGCCTGGTAGTCATGGTGGTGTTAGAGGTGGTCAAGGTGGCATAAATACTGGTGGAAAAGATCCACTAGCGATTGAGGGTTTCAGAGCCCTCCAGAGATAGATTGATGTGTTACAGGAGTAGATGAGAAGAGGGTTAAACCCAAGAAGGAGAGAAGAAAGTGAGGATCAAGAAGAGGAGGAAGATTGAAATGTAGAAGAGGAAGAAGAAGCAATTGATAGAGACCAAATGTGGCTGATAAGGGCCATTTTGAAGATCGGGAAAAGACCTAGAGCAAAAGTCCCTAGTTATTCCAAAAGTCTGAACTCAGAAGAGTTGATCAGCTGGATTAATGAGTTGGAAGAATATTTTGAGTATGAGGAGATAGAGGACCTAGATCAAGTCAAGTTTTCAAAAATGAAGGTGAAGGGCCATGCCAGTATTTGGTGGAAAGAGGTCTAGTTGGAGAGAAACCTAAGAGGAAAAGGAAAGATCACTAGATGGGATTGCATGGTGGAGAAACTGGAAAAGCAGTTCATACCAATGGACTACGAGCTAGATCTACTGAAGAAATTGCAAGGGTTGAAGCAAGGAAGCAAATATATGAAATAATACATTGAATATTTTCACAAGATGATCATTAGAACGGGTCATATAGAGGCCACCAAGGAGAAGGTAGCCTGTTATCTTAATGGGTTACAGCCGAGCATTCAGGAGGAGCTAATCCTGGTCAGAATGACCACCATTAAGGATGCATACCAGTTTGCTCTAAAATTTGAAGAGAAGTTGAACAAAATATTTGAGAACAAGCAAAAAGGATGAGGAGGTCACAACAAAAAGGGAAGTGGAAGATATTCTGAAAGCCGAAATGATGATGAGAAGAAAAATGAAGATGTGGGTACTAGTCAAAACCAGAAGAATGATAACTTCTACCACCCTCATGATCAAAACAGTGGTGATCAAAGAGGTAGAGGATGAGGGAGATCTAGAAAAGGATCTGGAAGAGGTGGTTTTAGAGGAACGTGTTTCCAGTGTGGTGAAGAAGGACATCAAGCCTATGAATGTCTGCAACATCAAGGAAGGGTAGACAAAAGGCTAGAAGGTTGTGGAAGGGTTGCACATGCAGATGAGCAGGCTCAATTTAAACATTTAGATGATGCTGAAAGGGGAGAATCCCTAGTGATTAGAAGAGAACTAGCGACTAAAGAGAAGGAACCCACACAGAGGAAGAATCTGTTTCCCACAAGGTGAAAATGTGAAGGCAAATGTTGTGATGTCATCATTGATAGTGGGAGCACTGATAATCTGGTGTCAAAGGAGATGGTTACAAAGTTGAAGTTGAAGAGGGAAAGGCATCCGCATCTGTATTGGATTGCCTAGTTATAGAAGGACCACCAATTTTTGGTCAATGAGTTGTGCCAAGTGAAGTTCAAGATTGAGAGCTACCATGATGAGGTACTCTGTGATATCATCCCCATGGATGCATGTCACATGTTGTTCGGGAGGCCGTGCCAGTTTGACAGGAAAGCTATACATGATGGCCATGCAAACACTTATTCCCTAACAAAGGATGTGGTTGATCACAAGTTGAAACCCCTGAAGGAGGCCGAAGAAAAGGTATGCAGTAGTGCTAGAATCTGTTATGTTGATGGAAGAATTTTTTTAGAAGTTATGAAGCATGAGTGTGTGTGTGTTATGCATTGATTCCTAGAGTGGATAAGAAGGATAGTGAGAAGGTGCCAATAGAAGTTTTTGGGTTGTTGGATGAGTTTCACAATATTGTTTCTAATAATGTACTTGAGGGTTTACCACCAGTGAGGAAGATCAATCATCAAATTGAATTGATCCCTGGAGCCAGTTTTCCAAATAAGGTAGATCACATAATGACTCCGACAGAAAATGGGGAGTTAAATAAACAAGTTCAGGAGTTGTTGAGAAAGGGTTTGATTCAAGAGAGTCTGATCCCATGTGTAGTACCTACAGTACTAGCACCAAAGAAGGATGGGGAGTGGAGGATGTGTATAGATTCTCGAGCCATAAACAAGATAACAATTTAAGTACAAATTTCCCCTACCAAGGATGGATGACCTAATGGACTATTTGAGTGGAGCTCAGTACTTCACAAAGATTGATTTGAAGAGTGATTATCACCAGATCCGGATTCAAGAGGGAGATGAATGTAAGACTATATTCAAGACCAAAGAGGGCATGTACAAGTGGTTAGTCATGCCTTTTGGGCTAACCAATGCACCGAGCACATTCATGCAGCTCTTGAATGAGGTACTGAAAGAGTTTCTAGGAAGTTTTGTTATTTTGTATTTAGATGAAATTTTTATTTTTAGTAGGACTTGGATGAGCATTTGATGCTTATTCAAAGAGCCTTTGAGAAGTTAAGAGAGGAGAAAATGTTGATTAATCTGAAGAAGTGTAGTTTTGTGAAGAAGGAGCTAGTGTACTTGGGGTTTGTTGTCTCGGTAGAAGGTCTCAAGATGGACCTAGAGAAGGTGAAGGCTATTCTTGAATGGCCTACACCAAGAACTACTACTAAGGTGAGATATTTCCATGGTTTGGATAGTTTTTACAAAAAAATCATTAGAAACTTCAGTAGTATTTGTGCACCCCTGACTGAAACAATGAGAGGGGATAGAAAATAGTTCAAGTGGAGCACTGGAGAAGTGAAAAGTTTGGAACTGTTGAAATAGAAGGTGACAAAGCAACCTATTCTAGCCCTCCTACATTTCAATAAAGTGTTTTAGGTGGATTGTGATGCTAGTGGTTGTGCCATTGGAGCAGTGTTGAGCCAAGAAGGTAAGCCCATTGCCTATTTCAGTGAAAAGTTAAACGATTTCAAGAGAAAGTATTTTGTATATGATCAAGAATTTTATGCAATAGTTCAAGCACTAAAGAAATGGAGGCATTATTTTTTGTCGAAGGAATTAAGCATTATAGTATCTGAATAGTCAAGGAAAATTAAATCAAAGGCATATGAAATGGGTAGAATTTTTGCAGAGCTATACCTTTGTTCTAAAGCATAGGAGTGGGAGGTTGAATAGGGTTGCAGATGCCTTAAGTAGGAGGCTGACATTGATGAAAAAGATGCAGATTGAAGTGTTTGGGTTCAATGAACTCAAAACATTGTACCCAAAAGATCTTGATTTTGCAAAGGCTTGGAAAGCTTGCAAGGAGCTTGTTATAGTGGATAGGACAAGGTAGCTGGATTTCATAATTCAGGATGGCATGTTGTTTAAGGAAATCCAATTATGTATTCCGAGGAGTTCCATGAGGGAGAACCTGATTAAGGAGAAGCACAATGGAGGAATGGTAGGACATTTTGGTCGAGATAAAACCATTGCCATTATTAGTGAGCATTATTATTGGCCTCAGTTGTCATAGCATGTAAATAAGTATGTACAGAGTTGTAGGGTATGTTAGATGGCTAAAGGAGTGAGCCAGAATATAGGGTTATATCAGGCCTTACCTATACAAGAGAGGTTGTGGGAGGATATAAGTATGGATTCTATTCTTGGTTTTCCAAGGACAGGGAGGGAATGATTTAGTATTTGTGGTGGTTGATAGGTTTTCAAAAATGGCACATTTCATTCTATGTCAGAAGACCCATGATGCAGTCCACATTGTTGACTTTTTCTTCAAAGAGGTGGTGCAGCTACATGGCTTTCCAAAGATTATTGTCTTAGATCATGACACAAAATTTGTGGGATACTTTTGGAGGACCTTGTGGAAGAAGTTGAGAATAGAGTTGAAGTTCAGTTTTGCACACCATCCACAAACAAATGAGAAAATAGAGGTTGTGACCAGGAGTCTGGGTAACCTACTGAGATGCTTGGTAGGAGATAAACCCAAGGGATGGGACTTGATCTTACCCCAGGAATAATTTTCTTACAACAATTCTATCAACAAAAGCACTAGTAGATCACCATTCCAGATTGTGTATGGAGGGAACCCCAGAATAGCTCCAGAATTGAGGAAGATGGACCAAGAGAAGAAGATAAGTGTCGAAGTTGAAGATTTTGCAAAGCACATCAAGGATATACATGAGAAGGTAAGAGAACATATTCACAAGATGAATATGTAGTATAAGGCCAAACAGATTAGAAAAGGAGGAATAAGGAGTTTCAGATTGGTGATGAAGTAATGGTCCACTTGAGGAAAGAAAGGTTTCTAGTGGGAACCTATAACAAATTGAAGATGAATAAATTTGATCTCTACAATATTTTGAAGAAGCATGATTTAGGGAATGCATATAAAGTAGAGTTGCCAGATTGAGTCAACATTTCCCTTGTGTTCAACATTTCATATTTGAAAGAGTATCATGAAGGTGGCACAAAGGATGCACCAACAATAGGGCAGTCTGACATTCTAGCACTACTTCAGAGGAGGAGATTGAAGCAATCCTGGATAGCCATGTGGGAAGGAGTACCAGAAATAGGAAGTATGAAGAATATTTGGTGAAATGGAGAGGAAGGCCTGTGGAAGATTCATCCTAGCTATCTAAGGTAGATGTTTAGCATTTGGGTTTTCCTCAACCATCTAATACGTGATGGGGTCACTTCTCAAACTACCCTAGGTGTCTGATGCAGGAGCATCCAGTGGTGTAAGGGCAATCCTGTATCACCCAAAAAAAGAGTTTCATTTCATGTTGGTAGTTTCTTAGATATTTTTTCATTTCTGGATACCCTTTTCATCATAATGTGATTCCCAACTTATGGTTTTTCTTTTCTATTCTTGGGTTGAAAGGTATTGCAGTTTTAGACTCCCATAATTGTACTTGAAAACCTACCAATTCAGATTTGAAGCAATAAACAGTCCCAAAATAGCTCTAAAACTTGTCAAAATTGGCATAGTGATTCCAAGCACATTCTTGAATCTGAAAATTTTCCAATGGTTCAAACAGTTTGAAAAATGGAGTCCCGGATCAAAAGTTATGGCTCCCGGAAGTTGGCAAACTTTCTAGAAGATACTAATTTTCGAATGTACTTTTGAAATTTGAATTTCAAGTTGTAATTTCCGGCGGTAGAATACCAAAAAAACTTAAATTTGAATGTTGTTTTGGCTCTGAACTAAAAAGGGAGCTCTATTTATGTGCGGGTTTTTTATTTTTGTCTAGCTTTTTGGAGACAAGTTTGCATACTGCAAAAAGGGGTTTTTCTATAATTTTCTAGTTTGCATATTTCCAAAACTCGAGGATATCAGATCCTCTACATGTAAGAATAACATTCTTTGTTTGGTGTGTTAATTTTTTGTGTCTCTAGTTGTGCCCTCATCAACTTGATTGTGATTTCACTTTAATGATTTCTTCTTTATGAAAACTTCACATGCCTTCACTCTTGCTCGATCTCTTCAACCAAATTTGAATAGTGATACTTCAACAACTACAGTTGTGACCTCCAAAAAATATGACTACTTTGATTGGTGATTTAAATTTGCAACGGTTTTGATAGATCTTCAAATATAAACCTACTCTAATACCACTTGTTGGTGGTGGATGGACATGGATCAATGCAGATAAACATAATCAGTCAGAGAAACACACACATAATTTTCTCAACATGTTGTGCCACATATATTTGGTTGCTTGATAAAAACCAATTACAAGCTTGAATGCTACGAAATTTGAACATCCTTCTCCTCATGATCACTTGATCATCCTTACAACTTGATTTGCTGCATAAGCCATTAAAAAGGCCTCATTATATAAAGGTCTTAAGACAATTCAAATCATAGGTCAACTAGTTACTTTACAAAATTCACTAATAAATATTTAATGTTTTTCCTTGTTTATACTTATCTCTCATATTATTCTAGAACATTGCATTTAATAATTTCTTCCTTGATGTTTGTGATCATAACATTGGGGTGGGAGAAATTACAATACTCCAACAATTTCACTTTTTCTATTTTCTTATTTTCCCTTTTATTTTTATTTCCTTTCTTTCTCTATTCCTCACAAAATATAATTTGCATTCAAATAAAATGCCTAATTCATTTTTTTTTCCAAAGTAAAAATAATAATTCAATTTAATTTATTTCTAGACAATTTAAATGTCTCAACTATCTTTCCATATAATAAAATATTTTTTGAGAACAATTAAATAACATTTCCAATGTATATTAAGTTGCAATAATCCCTTTCTTTCCTTTCCCAATTTATTGATTCTTGATACATCAAACAATATTTACATGCAAGATTTAAATCTTTAAAATATAATTTCATTCAAAATAAAAATAAGCAACCACATTAAAATCATGAATTTGCTTGTTTTCCACAACATATGGGTCTAGAATTGTCACCAATTCAGATTTGAAATCATGAGGGAAAACATAGGGATCATCTTGCACTCAACTAAGTGTAATAGTGCTTCTGAACACATAAGCCCAAAGTGACATCCCTGATATAACCATTGTTAGGGAATAGTTCAAACTTGCATAATTAGGTGGATAAATAACCCTATACCTACACCCATCCAATGTACACATCAAACGTGCATGCTCAATATAATAGCCAAAGCACATGAAAATGATGCAACAGATTCAACATCATATAAAACATGTAATTTCAATGTGATACATATATAATTATCCATGAACTAAAGCATTATAATAAACCAAGAATATAAATCATAACACATGCATCTCAAAGAATACAACAATTCAGCGTACATTGAGTCCTCACAAGGAACTTGATACACTACCATACATGTGTCTCAATGCAGCCAAAACATCAACAACTGACATTTTAATAAATATCATCTTGAAACATGTGGGTGGTCCAAACACACCATACAACACTCACTGTAGTGCCCCTCATAGTATTCTTTGTTAGACTGACGATGGATTTACTTTAGGATGAGACATTATGATACCTTGTTTGATGTTGGACTTATTGCTATGATGATACTTTGATGATACTTCTATTACTAGAGTTTTATGCATATGTTATGAGTAGTATATGGATTTATTTGATTATGTTGATTAATTCTATCATGAGCAATATGTGGTTATTTGATCATGATTATTATGTGATTATCTTGTGATTGTTCTTATCTTGTTTGTTATGTGACTAATTGTTATGAGTTGATGTGTTTGGGTGAAAGGGATAGTGTCTCATTACTCACTTGTGAGTACCTTGCTATGTTGTGATTCCCTTTCACGGTGTGCTTGATTGTATGATTATGTATATGCATGACTGTTTTGTGTGTTGCAGGTTATAGGTACTAGGCATAGACTCCACCTGAATTGGAAAGTTTGAGTGTGTCTTAAACCCAATGAAATAGTTGATTGGAGATAACACTTGGTCCCCTACCCTAGCCATCATCCTCGGAGAGGATGAGTATCTGGTCTCATACCTCGTTAGTGTTGTCAGTTTTTCTGTGGTCAATTGGTCTTTCTTTTTTACCCTAGTTAGGGTTTAGGTAATTGTTGTTGAAATTTGGTTTGTTTAATTTAAAATTGTTTGATAAATGTTGTTTTTGGTTAATTGATGCATTAAAATAAATTATTAAGTAGAAAGGGCACTTGATGAATAAATATAAATATATTTATTAATAATCATGGGTTATAATAAATTAAATGTGTAATGAAATATTAAAATAAAATAAAAATTATAATGTCCAGAATGTTGTAATTAATAAATAGTAAAAATAATATAAAAAGATAGAAAGGTTTTTCATGCAACACATGCACAACTTTGAACAGATTGTCGAAAAAAGAAACTAATTCTTTCTTGTGGATTTTGAGAGATTTTATTAGATTTTTGGTTTCAAAAAATGGATAGCCTTCCTTTTGTAAATAATTATGCTTTTTGGGAGATTTTTGATCATTCATTCTATTTTTTGGGAAGGGAAGTAATTTTTCTACAAGAAAATATCTATAAAACAATTGCATTCCATTGTTGATTCTTGAAAGGGAGGAACATAGAAGGATAGGCGAAGGAAGGAATTGTATCAAATCAACTTGAGGAAAAAAAATTACGGGCAATTCTCCGTTCTTCTTACAATCATGCCATTGTTTGATTGTTGAGTGTTTTAATCATTTTGTTTATAAATTTAGTGCAATATATATTTATGCATATCATGTAGCTGTTGCATTCCTGAGAAACCATTTATCTACATCTACCAATTTTTTTCTCGAATGTGTTGATAAATATAAATTGTGTACATCTTGCAACCATAGCTTTCTTTGAAGCTTTCCAAAAACCCTTTTCAACAAATACGTATTGTGCATTCTATAGTTTTGAGATGTCGATTTACTTTTTCTTCCCCAGCCGATTACTCTTTTTGTAAGTTGCTTAATCCCTTCATTATTTTTTGGGTACACTACACATAGTTCATTTATTTTCTAAGGTCGTTTGCTCTATACATAAATTCAGTCATTATTTTGTTCTGAAATCTTATAATGGAAATTCGGCTTTATATTAGCCTTTTTGCATTTGCTTGAAAGTTTAATAATTTGTATAAGGCTACCTAGTGCAGCCTTCTCCCCACAATGGCGCCCATGAGGAAGCCGCGTGCCCCCTCTTTCTCCAATGTCGCTGATTTTGTAGCTTCTAACTAGCTGTTATCCAAATTGAAATGTTTGATCATTTTTTTTATGGCATTTGATAGCCTTACTATCTTGGCATTCGTTCATTTCATGGCATACAATGTTGTAGGTAGCAATTTTATTTACTGTATGATATATACAATACTAAATAATCTAGATTCATACAATGGTGTTGATTTATACTTGGTATTCGATGTTATGTAATGCATATGGTGATTTCCTTTCTATAGTTCACATTTGTATTCAATCATGTATATGTTGTGAACTATTCCTACGTTGAATATCTGATGCTGGGTAATATAATTTTTATTTGGTGTGTATGTTTTAAGAATGGCAATCGATAGTTTAAACTGCATATATTATATGCTTGAAATTTTATATTGTATTGTGTTTCATTTTGATTAATATAGTATATAAATGGCATTTTATTTTGTATATATATATATATATATATATATATATATTTTGTGAACCTTTTTCCTAGTACCTACAAAACAACATGAATAAACAAGTTAGACAAGGAATTACAAGCCTAAAGAAGGATTCCCCATGAGATTCATTAAGATAGCTCAAATTAGGAAGAAAATGATGAAAAACACAATGAAATCACAAAAACAAGATTAAATCCTAATTAAGCAAGAAAACTCTTAATCCCATGGGGGAATTGGTGCCAATTTGTTGTGAAAATTTGGCCCTTTCCCAATCCCTAAGATGCAAGTTGATTGTTGTTGAAGATTGTTGATCCACTTTGGTAAAGAATGTGATAGCTCCAAGCCTAAAATCTGCAATATGTAATGCCCCGCCACACAACCCTAGAGGAAGTTGCAATTCATTACTTAAACGTACCAATTTTTTTTTTTGTTTAAGTACAAATAACATGTAAAATGAATACATATTGCCAACAACCTCTAAGGCCACGAGACAAAGATTACTTAAAACCCAAACAACAATTAGCATCAAAAGAAACCAAAACATTAATCGCTTACAAAATTAAGATTACATACATCCCATACAAGATAAATTACAACAAGGATGATAAATACCTCAAGATTCCAATTAACAACATTTAAACAATAAGATTACAACACTCATTCCCCAAATGAGGTAAATTCAATAATCATGATTACAATTTACAAACTCCACCTCAATAACAAATGAGGGGGGTAATAAAATACAATAAGAACCTGAGAGAACAAGACATGAGAAGAAACTGATTCCCACGAGCTCTCCCACTGGAAATCACGACCACACGAACAAGAAGAAGAGCCAACGAAAAAGAATGCACGCCACCCGACCACGTGGAACCCAAAGGCCCCACTCCCTCCGTGCTGGGAGATAGTAACAAGGATTTCCTAGACAAGACCATCTACCACTAGACACAGGCTAACACAAAAACTGAATTGCAAACAAGAACATCTTCCACATCACTTAACATCATGGTTACAATGCTTCCAGAGTACAAAATCGAGTACAATCACTGTACAAAATAAACCAATGGTACAACACCATACTGACCGTTGTCATAGGAGGAGTGTCATCGCAAAGGCTGCATTGGTTATCCAATGGTGTTCTTCCTAGGTCCCGGCCCCCCTCTAGGGATATCCTGGTAACCTCTCACGAACCCGGCGCGATATGCACACCAGAGTGGAATCGGTTATCTTTCGAGAAGACAAGATAACGATCTTGCCATTCTAGGCCTTCCCGACTCATCTCAAGTCTCGTACAAGCCCTTGAGCCAATGAGCGAGGCTAAATTATCTTATTAATATTCAAAGCTACTCTCTCCCTAGTAAGTTATTTAATTTTCACTTAATTAACTGACTCTCACACGAGTTATCCTAGAACCACTTTGGGCCCGGCGCTCATTTGAAAGCCACTCCCCTATCGACAACACATAACTCAACCACATGCCAAGGGTAGACAATGCACTAACACTTATCACAAATAATCAATACACCTCAACAGGTAACACATCACTACGGATGTCCAAAATTGAAACCAAAGCATGCACTACCCAAGGCTAACACAAGGTTGACTAACATAATGACAACCCACATAAAGAACTGATAACAAGACTCAACCTTAAACCATAAGGTCACACAACCCGTTCATAGTAACCTAGTTTCTTTTGAAGCATATCTCATGCACTACCCAAGAGAGACAATAACAAAACACAAGAGACATAACATCACTTCATGATAACACAACTGGAAGGCTTACATAAACAAATAACTCCAAAAGAATAAACAACTTGATCAAGGGTTCCCTAACCTCTGGAAACCAAACTTAGTACAACCAAAGTACACTCAAAAATATACAATCATATGATATTGCCCATACACCGAGAATGAATGAAAACAGCACTAGAAAATATTCTAAGCAGCTAAATAAGCTAATATTAGGATTTCTTAAATCCAAGTCACGTGAGGACACCTTGCATGTAATCAATTTAAATGATTACCATTCTTTGCAAATTCTCAAAAGTAAATCAAATCACATTTTTACACTAAAATAACAAATAAAAAATTTGAACAAGCGAATAGATCTGAAATGATCTCATTCAAAGAATTCATATGCATTTTCTATCGTTCCCTATTATAATATGAAATATTATTCTCAAAAATCCACTTTTAAACAAAGTCCAATTTTCACAAATATCCAGGTTCCACCATTGATGAAGTATGAAAAAGCTTAAAATTTAAAATTCAAAAATAAAATAATGTAAGAATACCCTTTTGATTCAAAAGTGTGTAACAACACACTTTTAACATAAAAACACCAATTAATTTTAAACAAATTTTCACAAATATCCAGGTTCCACCATTGATGAAGTATGAAAAAGCTTAAAATTTAAAATTCAAAAATAAAATAATGTAAGAATACCCTTTTGATTCAAAAGTGCCCAACAACTCACTTTTAACATAAAAACACCAATCAATTTTAAACAAATTTTCACAAATATCCAGGTTCCACCATTGATGAAGTATGAAAAAGCTTAAAATTTAAAATTCAAAAATAAAATAATGTAAGAATACCCTTTTGATTCAAAAGTGCCCAACAACACACTTTTAACATAAAAACACCAATTAAAGCCTCTAATTAAAAATTGGGCATGGTAACCTTGTATTTGGAAAAATTCTCAAAAATTTCTCAAAATAAATTCTACACTATCAACTTGATTCAAATAAAATACATGAAAGGATTCCAACATACTACCAATACAATTAGAATCATTCAAACCATTTAAGATCAAGTAAATATGAAGAAATGATAAAATACCTTCATTCCCAAGTAAGAAATTCAAATGAGAGGATGTTTGCACATAAGCAACAAGAGCACGTAAGATCGCAGCCATCATTTCCTTTCCCCATTCCTATCCAAATGCAGTTGATCCCATGCAATTTCATGCCCAATTGCTCCCACAATGAACAAATCAATTTTCCTTCAAAAAGAGGGTTTTCTTTTCCCTCACATTTTTTTTTTCCTCCAAAAATTATGTATTCCAAATATAGTCAACTCCCCTAAAAATATCTTTTCCACCCAAAGTTATTGCATTTTGAAGATATTTTGAATTTTAAATAACTCAAAACAAAATTCCAATTTCTAAATAAAATTCAACATATTTTAAAACCTTCCTTTCACACAAACTAATTTAAATATTTTAACACTTTTAATTCAAGGAATAACTTAATCAATTCCACACAATTAATTTAATTAATCAATAAAATAAATCTAATCCAAGATTAGATTATTTTATTAATTAAATTAAATTAATTAATAAAGTAAATAACATTCCTAACATTACAACCAAATAAATTTAATCAACAGTTAAGCAACCTAAGCCATTTAACTTGAATTTAATTAAAGACCAAGGTGGTCAAGGCAACATGAAACAACCAAACCCGACTACAACCCGATGACACACGGTGACTAGGGTAACGACTTGACACAAAAAACCTAGCTACTATCTCCCAATTAATTTTCGTTGGTCAATGGACACGCTCAAACTTGGAAACCAGGTGGAGTCGATGTCATGTACCTGCCAACCTGCAACAAAGAGCATGTCGAACGTGCATATATACATAATATGATCAATCAAACCGTGAAGAGGAAATCTCAGAATCGTAGGGCACTCGCAAGCGAGTGATACAATCCTGTCCCCTTCACCAATACAATATCACTAACTGACGCATCTAACATCAATAACATGATCATCAGCATAAAACATCGTTAAATCAAATATTTTCTAAGTTAATCCAAAACATGCCATAAGGGTAACATTAGGATAACATCACATCGAAATATAACATCCACATTGTATAACAATTGCAATCAAAAGCAACCTAATTCCAAAGTCAAAGCATAATCAAACACAACCATTACAAAGAGAACACTGCCAATCAAAGAGCCAAAACGGAGGGGTGTTACACAATAACTTAGCTAAGAGCTCAAATGATGGATAGAAATAGCTAAGTATTTTAGCATGGTAACTTTGCTTGGATTATGTATGATGAAATGAAGAGAGGAGCTCTTCATTTATAGGATTTCAAGATGGATGAATGCCCAAATTTGAGCAATGTGGGACTAACATTCATCCAATGATATGGTGCCACTTGTCAAGCTATGAATGGATGATGGTTGTGCAAGGTTGCAGGGGTTTATTGCCAATCATCATAATATTGAAATTAAATTGTTAAAAATGGCTTGTATGTAAGAGGGAAGGAAAAAAAAACAATAAATACCACTTGGCTCAAGGCAAAGGACATGTAAGAGAGAGTTATTGCCTTGTTGGATGTACATGTTGACTTAGAATTTTTGAATTCAAATTGAGAGAATATTCCAAAAGATGCCATGTGAGGGAAAATACGGATTTAATAAATGAATTAAATCTATTTTCATGTGCAAGTTGCATTATCTAGAGGATGTGACATGTGATTAGATTAAATTAATCAAGGGTTTAATTAATTTAATCAAGAGATTATATGATGTGACTTATTTGACTTAGATTTATGGATTAATTTAAATTAGATAAGAGAGGAATATGGCAAAAGATTAATTAAATAAGGATTTGATTTATTTAATTAAAGGAGATGATGTTAAATTAAATCAAATAGGGTTTTAATTTATTTAATTTAATAGATGAACTTTAGAGATTTAATCAAATAAATTGATTATTTAATTAAATAGGGATAATTAGATTAGGTGGATTGATTTAATTAACAAGAGAAAGTGATTCAATTAGATAAAGTGATTTATTTAATTAAAAGATGAATATTGATGAATTTAATCAGATAAGATAATTTGATTAAATGGTT
Source organism: Sequoia sempervirens (assembly GCA_007258455.2). Lineage (NCBI taxonomy): Eukaryota > Viridiplantae > Streptophyta > Pinopsida > Cupressales > Cupressaceae > Sequoia > Sequoia sempervirens. The sequence goes on from VDFB02056934.1 coordinate 19,393, forward strand.
AGATCGAAGGATGATTCATGAAGAAACGATGTTAGTAAGTCAGGATCGAATGCATGATGTCAATCAGTATATTTTCGATGTCTACATATATATATATATATACATATATATACATATATATATACATATATATATACATATATATATACATATATATATA
>VDFB02056934.1:19963-47148 GCA_007258455.2 Sequoia sempervirens
AAAAATGCAAATGAACCTAAACAAAAAGTTGTTTCTCAAAATGTGTGCACCTAGAAAACTGTAGATGTCTAGAAATTTTTTTGGAAAATTGATGAAACTTGAATTTGGACTGACTAGGACTCATTCACCACCTTGGGTGAATCAATCCCAGATCAGGACTTTTCTGCACAAAATTTGGTTTCTATCTGGAAAGAGCGATGAGAGATTGGCGAGAGTTCTATCATTAGGATGCCGCAAAGATAGTGCCTACATCCATTAAGGAGGAGGAGATGGATCCTGACTATGTGACCCCACCAATCATGGAGGATGATTTAGAGACACTCAGACCTTTTGCGAGTTTATGGGCAGCATACGAGAGCATGAGGAGATGACTCCATCAAGCTGAGAGTGCACTACAGTCAGCAAAAACCTTAGTAGACGTAGAGAGACTACATGCTGAGTTGGTATAGACACGAGCAAAGAGGGATCAGATGACAGATGAGCGGCTTATAGCCGTTGGTTGAGTACAAGGCCTAAAGTATGCACTGAGACTCGACAGTTCACAGTCACAGTCACACATGACCGTCTCTCAACGACTAGGGACCAGATCATGAGCGCTAGATGCTGAGGGGTCTAGCTCTCATAGACCACTATGACATTGTATATGATTATGAGATGTACATAAAACTTTGATATATATATAGAGAGAGAGATATGATCAGTTTGATGTTATGATGATGTATCTCTTCTATGTGAATTTTAAATGCTATGTGATTAATTAGATGACTTATGGTAAAAGTATTTAATTAATGATTTCATGATTTAATTTAGGAGTGATGCGATCTAGCATAAAACATATTTTAGTTTTAGCATAGATCCAACATTGATAATGTAAAAATAATATGCTAGATTAAATACACTAATAAGGATTTAACTTAACACAAAAAGAAGGTGAATAGTATGAAGTCTAAAGAAATTATAAAATGAACTTAAATAATTACCTTACTATTCAAGACAAACACAAATTTAGTTGTCAAGATTGAGCAATGTGAAAGTTATAACATCAAATAACTTTAAACAACACTACTATATCACTCATACTATTCAAAGGGGGTTAGAGATAATACTGACACAAATGCACGACATTAATGGGTTCCCTAATGGGCATTCCATAAAGTTGTGTTAAGAGATAAGAACCAGACCCATAATTGGTATCAACTACGTAAGGTCACAACCAATTAGGGATGAAATTATCTTTGTCTTCGTTGTCAGCACTAGCAGTTCATTGATTTTCAATAAGAACAAAATTTCCCTTAGAAAATGATTGAGGGAAAACATGAATGTTGTGTTTGCATTGTAATTGTTTAATGTGAGCTTGGATATGTTCAAAAGCATTAATCCGCTATTCATCGATCATCTCAAGTTGATGCAATTGTTGTTCTTTATAAGTTTCAGCATCAAAAAGATCTTGGAGAGCAACTTGCAAAGTAGGAATTTCTAACTCCAAGGGCATAATTGTATCAATACCATAAACAAGGATATAAGGGGTATTTCATGTGGATGATTGAACATTATTTCTATAAGCCCAAAGTGCATAAGATATTTGTGTATGCCAGTCTTTATGATTGATGCTGATAGCTTTCCTAAGGATTTGTCCGAGAAGCTTATTAGTATTCTTAGCTTGTCCATTGGTTTGCGGATAATACGGCGTAGAGAAATGATGTTTTATATTAAACCTTTCAAGAAATTTTTTAACTTTTCTATTCTTAAATGGTGTTCCATTGTCTAAAACAATTGCAGAAGGAAGCCCAAAGTGAGCAATTATGTGTTCCAAGATGAAATGAAAAATTGCTTCTATAGTTGTAGAACGAAGGGGAATAGCTTCCACCCATTTTTTGAAATAGATTGTTGCGGTTATAATAAACATATGTCCACTGGAAGAAGGCAATGAAATTTTTCCAATAAGATCCAACCCCATACTGAAAACGGCCAAATGGGAGCATTGGCATGGAGCTTAGCAGTAGGAGCATTGATCAAATTGCTATGCTCTTGACATTTGTGACATCATTTAACATAAGTGAAGCAATCCTTCTCCATATGTCTCCAATAATAACCCATATGAATAAGTTTTTTCACTAATGAACAACCTCCAAAATGACCCCTATAGGCACCAACATGAGCTTGTTCGAGTGCTAAAGGTATTTCAGAATCTTTAAGACAGCCTAATAGGAGACCATTGAAAGATATTCTATATAATGTGTTTGCAAGGATTACATATTTAGTTACAAGTTTACATAAGCACTTTTGAGTATTTGTTGTGGTAGGTTCGGGAATGGTACCGTCTTTCAAGTAGTTGTATATTGTATCATACCATTCACATGAATTATCATGAGTTATCACCAAAATGTCTTCTAATGGAGTATCAATCGAAGGTTTGGTGATGGGATGGATAATAAAGGTGAAATCTATGGAAGGATCAATGGGGATATGAGAGAAGCTGCACTCACCATTGTATCTGCATGTTGGTTATCTTTGCATGGGATGTTATCAATGGTGAACGAGTCAAATTTTTCTAATAGTCTCATTATAAGATCCTTGAATTTTAATAATATGTCATGTTTAGTTTGATATGTTCCATTGATTTTTTTAATGACCAATTGTGAATTTCCAAAGATCTTAATATGTTTAGCGTGTAGAGATAAAGTAGCTTATAGACCTATGATCAATGCCTCATACTTAATTGTATTATTTGTGCATAGGAAATTTAATCGATGGGATAAGGGAATAGGTTTTCCATCAGGTGGAATTAGTATCATGCCAGCACTAGAACCTATTCTACACTTAGATTCATTGAAAAATAACTCCCATGGTTTAATGTCAGTGGGTAATACATGATCATCAGGAAAGGAATCAGGAGTAGGTAAAGTAGAAGGTGAAGGAGCATCAGCTAAGTGATCAGTTAAGGCTTGGAATTTGATTGCTTTTTGGGAAAAAAATTCAAAGTCAAACTCAGTTAACAACATTACCCACTTAGCTAAGCATCTTGAAAGATCGTTTTGTTGAAAAGATATCTAAGAGGGTCAAATTTTGTGACAACTTGTACTTCAACATTTAGTAAATAATGTCACAACTTACTAGTAGCGAGTACAAGAGCCAAAAATTGGTTTTCAATTAGTGAATATCATGTCTTATAATCAACTAAGGTGTGGCTAATTTAATAAATAGGGTGTTCTTTACCATTATCATCTTTTTGAGCCAACAATGCTACAAGAGCATGGGCAGATGTGGCGATGTACAAGATAAATGGTCTATGCAGAAAAGCAAGTTGTAAAATAGGTGGAGTGGCTAAATATTCCTTTAGACTTACAAAATCCTATTTACAATCCTCATCCCAATCAAAAGGGACACCCTTTTTAAGATGTGTGAAAGGTAACATGCGATCAACTAAAGATGCAATGAAATGACAGATAGCTTGAATTCGACCTTGTAACATGTGCAACTGAGAAATATTCCTAGGAGGTGGCATGTTACTGATTGCATCAGTTTTCTTTGTGTCCACCTCAATGCCTTTGTGAGATATGAAAAACCCTAAAACTTTACCACTATCTATGCCAAAGACACACTTTTTTGGATTTAATCACATGTTGTAGTATTTTATGTGTTCAAATATTTTACGAAGGACATTCACACTGTCTTGTCATGTTAAGGATTTAGCAAGGATATCATTGACATAATCTTATAAAATTTTGTGAATATAATCGTGAAATATTAATGTCATTGTACGTTGATAAGTGGTGTCAGCATTCTTTAAACCAAAGGACATCACAACCCAACAAAACATTCCCCAAATAGTTTTAAAGGCAGTTTTGTATTGATCTCGAGGATTAATAAGGATTTTATTATAACCAAAAAGTCCATCCATGAATGACAACAAATCATGTCCAGCAGTTGAATCCATGATCATGTCTATATTAGGAACCAGAAAATCATCTTTTAAAGAGGCTTTATTCAAGTCTTGAAAATCTATGCATATCCTAATACGATTATCAGGTTTTGCAACTACCAAATTTTTTGAGATCCAAGGAGAATAATCAATAGGTCTAATAAAGCCTACATCAAGAAGTTTCTTGAGTTCCTCTTTAACATGCAAGGCTATGTTAGGGTGCATTCTGCAGATATTTTGACAGATAGGTTTAGCATTTTTAGCAAGGACAATGTTATGGATCACAATTTTTGGGTCAATTCCTGGCATGTCAGAATATTTCCAAGCAAAAATTTCAAGAAAATCATGAAGTAAAGTGGTTGTATCTTCTTTTTCCTCATCATCAAGTCACTTCCCAATCTTAATAACTTTATCTTTATCATTAATGTCCATTAGTGCACATCAATTGTATCTCCTAAAGGGAGTGCATTGGATTTAGGACTTTTAGATTCATAAAAATCTTTGGTGATATCACTGGTTTCTTGCTCAATAACATTCAAAGCATGGGTAATGTGTTTCATGTAAGTAAGCGAGGATGGGGTATCATAAACGCCAAACATTTGTTTCAAAGCCTCATCACTATCGACATACTTCCATGAAGGTGGTAAGGTTATATCAAGCAAATTAGGATGTTTGATTGTGAGTTTGTGTTGTAGTTGACATGTAACGTTAATGTTCAAAGATGGTCATTGAGTAGCTTTGGTCATTTTAGAAAAAGAATATCCCAATCTGGTTTTTGTTTCTTGTGTATTAGGTTCAATAGGGACACAAATACCTTGTTCATGTTTTCCGCACCCTTTTCTAGTATAGCCTATTTTTTTTACAAATTTATAGCCTTTGCCATAAATTATTTCCATTTTGTGTGGGGTAGGCGGGGATTGGTAATCTATCTCATCAAAATTGGTTGTGTATGTTGCATTGTCATCCATATTGTAGGAGATAGATGTTTGAGATGATTGTTCAAAATTTTGAGTGGACATAATTGTTGGTCATTCTTGTTTCTCATCTTTCTTTTGCGTGAGGATATATTTTCCCATAAACGAGGGTGTGAATTCTAAGGATCCCCAATCATCACCAAATAATTTAGATACCGCCTTCGTATTGTTATGCTCAATTTCAAGAGGGTCTATATTAGAGGTTGGAATTAATGTTTTCAAAGGACTTATAACCCCTTTTTTAAAGTGTAAACAAATTTCAAGCTCAGGATCTATTTCAATTTGATAAATGCGATTATTATAGATATATTTCATGAGACGATGAAGGGTTGAAGGAATTGCATTCATCTCATGAATCCATGGTCAGCCTTAAATAAGATTATATGAAAGATCATAAGGCATGACATGGATAGGAGCTTGCAAAGTAGCCACCCCAACCGTAATAGGTAAAGTAATTATCCCAAGCGGTTGCTTTGTTGTATTATCAAATCCTTGAATAGAGACAAAATCAGGTCTTATTTGTGAGCTATCAACTTTAAATGAATCAAGGAGACTCACACTACACACATTAAGGGCAGAACCATTATCTATGAGAGTGCATTTGATACCTATGTGATTGAATCGAGAAATTATCATAAAGGCATCATGTTTTTTACGCAAGGGAGCTCATGTTGGTGGAAAGTAATGTCAAGATTGTTTTTTTGGATGAGAGCTGCCACATCATTCTGAGTGGTACCAAGAGGAATTATGATTTCTTTTAGAGTGGTTTGAAGAATGATGTTATAGTTTGGTGAGGTTTGAAGCAAATCCCAAAGGGAAATTTTGGCAGGAGTATTCTTTAATTGCTCAACAAGATCATACTCCTTTTTGTGTGGGCTATAATGAGGAGCTCTAGGTGGATTAGATAAGGATAAGGAAGGTGGGCATGGTTGTGGTGGTTGCAAGTTGTTTCGGGTGTTATATGTATGAGAAATAGTATCGTTACTAGATTGTTGTGATACATTAGTGTTAGGTGGTTAAAGGGTTTATCGAGGTGAAGTGGATGTGAGGGTGGGTAAAGGATAAGTTTAGGTTGGATTATATTAACATCTTTGATGTTAGAGGTCTCACAACAAACCAAAATAGATTAGTTGGATGAGATGAAGTCTTGAAGAGACTCATCTAGCAAATCCAAATCATCACTACTAAAAGGTTTGAGGGGTAAATGATCATCAACTGGTTTAGGATGTTCAAGAAAAGCACTAGAGATGTTAACGTTTGTTATCGTGAGTTGGTCACCACAAACCTTAGTGGATGGCTTATGTGAGATGAAGTATTAGAGGGCTTCATCTAACAAATAAAATTCATCACAATCAAAAGGTTTTAGGGGGAGTTTATCATTAAGGGGTTTAGGTTTCTCATTTGAAGCATTAGAGGATGAAGTGAGTGAGAGGAAGTCCTAAAGGACCTCATCTAACTTATCAACATCATCACTACTAAGAGGTTTAGATGAGATGTTCCTAACTTGAATCATGTGTTTGAAGGGATTGTTGTTTCAGTTTTGGTGGTGTTATGTATCGAGGAATCTAATCTAAAAGAACTAGGAATAAAAATAGAAAAGGAAATTTTCAAAGATCTAAAACTATCCATGAATGCCATGAAAAGAAATGAACTTTATGCTAAGAAAAAATAAATAATTGAAATGTAATAGAATGATAATGATATAAAATAGAAATATACAATGTAGTAAATTGAAATTTGGAAATGTTGATGTAAAACTGTAGAGGGATTGATTTTCCCTAGGTGGCAAATGAGTCCCAGGAGATGAATTTTCTAAAGATTTTTTTGATTTTTTTGTGTTTTCTATAAAATTTCAAATTTGTACAATGCAAATACAAAATGAAGATGCATAGAGTTGGAATAATTGAATGAAATACAATGATGGAAACTAAAGAATTTGTTCACTAATGCAATATTTAAGAAACCTAAAGATGTAAAACAATGCAAGATTATGAAATAATGAAGACCTAAGATGCAATTAGAAATTTAAATAAAAATTATGTTATGTTCAAGAGTCGGGTTCACCAAAATGAACCTTTGATTTTTGGCTCCTATGGGCTACTCTTGCTCTTCTAGGGTTTTTCACCTAAAAGGAGAGAGATAGGAGAAAAAATGCTAATGGTTCATTTAAATTATGTAATATGCAATGTTGTTTAATGTAAATGAAGTTAACTAAATACAATTGACTAATCTAAATGAATGAAAATGAATGCAAAAATAAGATTTACACTATGTTTGAAAACACGCTGTGATATGCAAAAAGCATGAAAGAATGAACAAAAATGCAAATTAACCTAAAAAAAAAAGTTATTTCTTAGAATGTGTGCACCTAGAAAATTTTAGATGACTAGAAAACAATCTATAAAATTGATGAAACTTGAATTTGGACTGACTGGGACTCATTCGTCACCTTGGGTGAATCAGTCCCAGATTAGGACTTTTTTGCACATAATGTGTTTTCTAATAGTCGAGAACCTGGATTTGAATCTGACTCAATTTTTCACCTCAAGAGGGACTCATTCGCCAAGCATGGAAAATCAATCCACCTTGGAATTCCTACAACTTCAAAATTTTGTTCTGCACCTTGACACCTGCACAACAATTTTTAACAGATACCCAATCTCAGATCTTAAAAAATTCCTACAAAACAACTTAAAAATGTTTGTCTAATGGGGGATTTTAGTTGGTCAAACCCCTATTTGGGTAATGAAATCTTTAATAGAGAAAGATTTGAGTAAACCCTAGCCCTAGATGTGTTAAGGACTAGGAAGAGCTAAAATATAACAATTTGATCCTATTCTATTGCTCTAGAATAAGACATGCAAGAATGATCTATATGATGCAATATCTCAACCCTAGAAACCTTACAACACATGAAAAATAGGAAAGATATGACATGCAAATGATAAACGAACAAAATGAAAACCTTAATCTAAAGATAGAGTGAAAATGGAAGATGGAATCAATTAGAAACCAAGTCCTTAAGCATGATTTGGTGGCTAGTTGCACCTCTTCACCCTAGATTTATTCATGATTCACCATAGGCATCCATCATCAACCCTTTGCAATGTTGTATCTTGACAATGGAAGTGAGCTTCAAGACCTGCAAAAACCCTAGTTTGTTGCCCTAAAACTTTAGGTTTTGCTAATGAAACTTGTTATGAAAGACTTTACTTTAGAATTTTCTTTATGAAAATGACTAAGAGATGAAGAGAGATGAAAAAGATTGTGTAAAATGACTTAAAATGAGTATTTATAAGCAACAACACCTTATTTCTCATTAATTAGAACTAAGAGGCTGACAGTCAACATAAATAAAAGTTAAATTGACTAAATTCCCACTTAATTTTGAATTTTCCCTCAAAGGGGACTCATTCGCCACCCTTAGTGAATGGGTCCCACTAGAGGGGACTCATTTACCCAAGGTGGCGAATGGATCCCACTACTGTTGTTTGAAGGTGGGTTGTCAGGGTATGATGTAATTAAATGTTGTTTGTCATGTTTTATGTGATTTCTCAAGTAAAACGGGCCTCTAGATCAAAATTAATGGGTCTAAGGGGCCTACAAATGATGTTTTGAAGGGAAATGATGTGAAGGGACTCAAAAGTGGGTCTAGTTATGCGTGAAATTGTCTCTTTTCTCAAGAGGCTCTAATTTTCTATGGCAAAAAATTTATAATAGCAACCTCTTACAATCAATTCCCATAGCTCAACTCTTAATTAGGACCTATTATACATCAATAAATAAAAACAAAGTAGTGACCTATTATTCCATTTTGGGAAATGAACCATATTCAAAATCTATACTCTCAACTATAAATAGTTTCTTTTCATTTTCCGCCAGTAGATTCACCTTGATAGAGAGGGTTGGTTTTGCATTTATTACAGCCTACTACTCTAGACTACTAAATTGGTCTCCAATACCTTAAAAAAAAAACACATCAAGAATATTAAATTTCATTGTAGGGTTGTCTCATAACTAAATCAACTATAGTAGATTTAATTATATTAAAATAGTAAACAGTAAACAAACATACTCTTTTCCCTTGGAACCCTTACCAGAATTTCCACTACTCTAAGTGTGGATAACGAATTTAAGACTTGTATTCAAGATATTTGAATTGCTTACTCATACTGAAAGATTGTGGTGTTATCACTCACTGTAGTTTTTTGTTTTTAAAATAGTTTTCACTCCTTATGATGAAATAGTTTCTAGTGCCTTCAAACACAAAAGAACCTTTAGTGAATGTGTTTATAGAATAAACTCAACCGCTATTTCCAAGATCCTCGCTAAATAGAAAAAAAAAGTCATCCAACATTACAAACGTTACAAGAAACAAGGAAATTGTTAAAGAAAAGGCCAAGACTACTAATTTAATTTCCTTTATTCTAAACATTCTCTTAGCATTAATTTGGCATCAATCCCATAATAGAGCAAATTAATTATAGATCCCATAATCAAGAAGATGGCACACAGATTTTTTGTGCTAGCCCTATTCACGAGGCAATAAAATCATTTGGTCACAACAAGGAAAGAAAGTGAATTTTCCAACAGTGGGAGAGCAACTTCAACTAGAATACACTTAACTACTCAAAATGTAAGACATTTAGAGTATGCCAAACACTCAATCTTAGCGAGTTCTAAAGGTATCATTAAATTGAGTATGCATAGTATTTAAACAAAGATACCTATCATATATATAAAAGTCAATTTATATTAACATCCTATTATTTGAAAGGGAAAAAGTACACATAAAAAGATAAAGAAAAACGTTGATCTGCAATAAACAATAAATGAAAGGAAAAGAAAAAGGTGAAGAATTCGAAAAAAAAAAAAACATAACCTGTGTAATAGATTCTTGATTGCCATGATACAAATTGAAAGTAGTGCAAAATAATTATCTTCATTTACAAACTTTAACTGGTATTTTTGTCATATATTGCACATTGAACATTAAAACAACTTCTAATACTTTTCTCCTAGCATGGAATCTACTCTTAATGGGTCGATTTACTATTGGAAATACCCCACAGTCTATTTATCAACTACCCATTTAAATATTAGATATTTTACTCACAATGGATTCAATTTTCTTTTTCCATTGTCCCTCTTCAAAATGTGTAGAAGTCGACCAAGATACTGATGCCCGACATAGATTAGTCAACACTTTTAGTAGTTCACCAGATGAGGTGTTGTGATATTCGTACCCTATTCAGACACTTAACAAGAAAAATTCATTACTACTAAAAACAAACACCCCTAATGCAACACTAAGTTTGTATGCCAATTATTTGTTGCAGTGCATTTAAAAAAAGTTGACATATAGGGTATCGAACTGAAATAAATAACATTACAGTTTTAAAATAACACTTCTAACACTAAGAGGGAACTTCCCCAAATTACCGTTATCAATGCTCTCTCTTTCACTGCTGAATTCATCCACCCTCATATGAGGACTTTCTTTCTCTGCATGCACTCAAATTGTCAGTGCACCAAGGTAAAGGTTAACAATAGAAAATTTTCATTTTATACAACATAAACTTTCAATTCAATCCTCCTGATCTCCACCCAGCCACCCCCGAGCTCACCTTGGCTCACACAGAGCTGAAACTCACTCGCAAGCTCACACAAAGCAAGTTTTTGAGCTCACACAGAGAAAATCGTGGTTTTCACCAAATCAGGCTTACACAGAGCTCTGGTTTATTAATTTTAGAAGACATCTTTTAATTTCGTATTCAATCTAGTTTCATTACTGCACTAAGAAAGAAATCACTTGAACAAAGTGACTTACCTTTTTTTTGAAATTGTAATCTCCCCTTCTCTGCCACTTGTCCCATTCTCCTTCCTTCGCTTGATTTTCTCCTTCCTACCAACTATTTCCTCCACTTCTCTTGTTTCTTGAAAATAATACCCAAAAAAAAAGAGAGGGGCAATACCATTTCTCATAACCACCTCTAAGAACCATTACATGAGTTACTTTACTTATGCCTTTAACTACCAAAATTACTTTATAGTTAATAAATTCCTTATTACAACAATTTTCACATAATATTAACATATCGTGATCTAAATGAATAAAAAATTAATATTAATTATCCCATATTCATAAATAAAAACTTAATATTAAATATCCCATGTTCATCATTAGTCATATTTTCGTCCAATAATAAAAATTCCAATAAGCAAAATTTGCTATGACCCTACAAAATGTCTTTGGAAGCGATGTAAGTGTTGTATGTGATGTTGGTATTGTTAGCAGTGTTGTGTTGGAGTCATGTATATCCCTTGTTTATGTTAGCCTATTGCCTTCTTGATTGATTATTGTAGTGGGACCTTGTGTTATCTCCTAGCACTGGAAGTGGACCTTATGGTTCCACATAGTCGGGAGGATGGTTCTTTTTCCAACATTGGGTATCCTTGCTACATGTTCGTGTGCATGGAGGTTGTTCCTTGTGTAGTGGATTCCAGTTCCTAATCCAATTCGAGAAGACAATCTTTTATGTATATGTATTGGACTATATATCAGTATATCTCTTATTGTAATCGGATGTATTCTTCCCACATGTACTCAGGGGAGCATTGTTGTAAACTTTGTAATGATGTACATATATTGATGAACTCTCTTGTAATGAATACTATAATGTAATGCATCTTGTATATGTTAATTAGTTAGAAATGATCTTATTTGTTGCTTATCATATGTCTTGATATGGAAGTAAATAATGTTTGATCATTTAATGCACAGTGATTTAAAATGAACTTTATTTGTTAGATAAATCATGATATCTTTATAGTTAATGAGATGATTCTAGTTCTTGATTAATAGATATGTTAGTAGCATAGTCATGGAACCTTAGAGGACCTAGGTTTAGATTATATGTTATGTATGTTATGCATTTCATTGTTATTTGTCTTAAGAAAAAAATGTTACATTATTATGTCATGGTTAGTGTTGTCCTTTGGGGTTCATTGGCGGGGGTGTTACACTCAAGGAAACAAGCACAAACACACCTTATGTATTTCTTGATACATAGTCAAAAAATGATCCAAAATTAGGACATATTAGGGAAACAAATAGAGGAGGGTTGGGGGGAGGGGGTGTTTACACCATCTATGGGCATAATTGAGACCATCATAATTCAATAGATTCATTAAAAGTGTTTTTAAAAGTTACTCATTTCTAATCAAATTCAAAGAGCATACACATAGGTGAACAAATTTTAGACAATGGAACTTTGCCATATTAGGTTTGTAATTTATAGCTTCAAATGTGTACATTATGTTTAAGCTCATAAATGTTGGGATCACTTACATACACACGAAAGTGAACCCATACTTTACACAATTAGACTCACATGTTAATAATTATTATTTGAGAGACTTTAAAATTATGACATCTAAACAAATAATTTTTTGACATTTATATAATGACATATTTATTAACATTAGAGTTAAAATATCTATGAATTTAATTTCTTATATTTTTATATTTATGACAACATCCTACATATCCCAATTCTTACATCTAAATTAATTTATTTTTAAGTGACCTAAATATTTGTCTAAAATATTTTTCATATATATATATATATATATATATATATATATATATATATATATATATATATATATATATATATATATATATATATATATATAATCCAAATGCTCTCAAATAAAATTCATGTCAATTTCATAATGGTAAAATATTTTTAATTGCCTATTTTAAATTAGTTAGAATTATGCTCACAATTTCTTATTATTTTCTATTATACTTTTAGAATCATACAACCTTCCATAAACATTAATATCGTTATCTATCAAACTTTGAAAAGAATTTTAATGCATGAGAATAATCTATTTTTTTTCAAGTAATTTTTTAATAATATAAAATATATTCTTTTTTGGAAATCAAAATCTTGAAAAAAAAAAAATATAAACAACAAAGTTTACAACAATGCTCCCTCGAGTAGGGAGTGTTAACATGGTCCCACTTGTTTAGGATTGTAATTTATAGTTTCAAATAGGCACATTAGATTTAAGCTCATAAATGTTGAGATCACTTACATAACACAAAAGTGAACCCATACTTTACACTACTAGATTCACATGTTAATAATAATTACTTGAAAGACTTTAAAATTATGGCATTTAAACAAATACATTTTTTATACTTATATAATGACATCTTTATTAACATTAGAGTTAAAATATTCATAATTTTTTAAATTTTTTTTGGTAAAAAGCATTTAGGTTGTATATTACAATACATAATAAGAAAGATTACAATAATATCATATTGAAAGCGTTGTTGTCTATTGATTACAAAATTTGTCAGGACCAAAAAAAACATTGTCTCATATGAGAAGCTACCATAATAACTGGTATATGGTGTAATAACTTAGAAAGGAAACAACCAAAGAAATTACATAGTTACAAGTATCTACTAGTAGCTTCATCAAAATGCTACCATATTACCCTAGATTTTCCAAAATATAATTGATCAAAATATTTGTCTAAATTTTTTTTTCCTTATATATAAAATATGTATGCTCTCAAATAAAATTTGTCAATTTTATAATTGTAAAATCTTTTTTAATTAACTATTTTAAATTTGTTAGAATTATACTCACAATTCCTTATTATTATTATTATTATACTTTTCGAATCAGAATCATACAACATTCCATAAACATTAATATCATTATCTATCAAACTTTGAAAAATATTTTAATGCATGAAAATAATTTATTTTTTATAAAGTATTTTTTTAATAATATAAAATATATTCTTTCCTCGAAAATCAAAATCTTAAAATAATTTTAACGCGTGAAAATAATCTCAGTACTTTTTTCAAAGTACAAAATATATTCTTTCCTTCGAAATAAAAAAAACTTTGATTATACCGGCTTATAGATGTATCATCAAAGATAGGCACAAGAATTCTAAACATGGTCCCACATATACCTAGATAATCTAAGACAAGGCCATCCCGCCTTTGGATAATTTAAACATAATAAATATTTATGTAGGGAAAGTTAAGATGGTCCCACATGTTAGGTTTGTGAGTGACATATCTCCACCAATCTACAAATATGCTACAACTAACGAGCGATTAACACATGTTTTTGCCTTTCACCAAAAAGACCCCGTGAAAAGCCTCCACGTGCATTGTAAGTTAGGATTCGGGTCCCACCCACACATGATCTCAACAACGTGGGCACGCATTATCGACAACATGGGAAATCACTCACTAATGTATTAATATGAATGAGGATTGAAATATTTTTAAAAAAGTGTGGGCGCCGCTTTAGGTACCATTCATAGATTTGTTGCAACCAAATCTACCACGTCACTTTGGTGTAAAAATACCATACAAATCTGCCCCATGTTTTTTTTGCCAGTTCACCTTTTTTGAAAATTACTCTTGAATTGTGGATAGCGAGCATTATTCGACACACAAAAACCTTTGATTGACTAATGTGGCATTGGGCCTTTATCTCTAGCTACCATGTGGAAAAGGTGCTCTCAATAGTTATCCATCAACTCTTCTCTAAATCCCACCAAATTTTTTGGGTAATCAGCCCCACCTCAGTGTTGAAGATGTTGAAGGATCAAGAGGAGGTATATCCCTCTAGAAAGGGATGGAATGAGTTGAATCCACCCCATCACTAATGATGATTAGCTAGTGGTCTAAGCATCTAGTAGAAATATGATAAAAGATATTTATAAATGTATGTTAGGATATCCATTTATAATGGATTGTATTATGGGGACCTCTTAAATAAGAGGATCTGATTTCTTTAGTCAATAAACATTTTAATGGAAATAAAGTTGATGTAATTAGTCTTTTAAACGGTTGGAATGGTCAATGTTGTGATTGAACGCAACTCTATTCTCTTTCGAACATCAACACCAAGTCAATGTTGTTGAAGAAAGTAGTTCATCCTACCCTTTATTGGCTATACTATGTATTGTCAAAAGATAATCTAAGCCCTTTGATTAGGATTCCTAAAATCCTATATACATCATATAATGTAATGGTTCACTCCACATTTGTGTGTTGAAACTAGAAGGTGTCCTAATTTGCATCCCAATAAGTGAAGATGTTACAAAATATGTAATAGATAGAGGGACAACTAGAATTTAAGATATTTGAATGAGATTATCTAAGGTAGATCTCTGTATGTCTATCAATCTTCCCAAGGCTCCTAAAAGTCAATATTGCTCTTACGCCTTGTTCTATATACCTAAGAACCCTACAATCACTCATAAAGAAAGTAAAAGTCAAATTGATGTTAGGGAAATGAGAAAATTTATAATAAAACTTAGTTTTTAGCAATCTACTATGAGTTCACAACTTCCATAGGTAGAGAACATGTGTTCACCACTAGCAAATGTGAATTTATTGTGATGAATGAAACTTCATTGTGATGAACGAATTGACTAGTAAGTGGCAAATTCAAGTCATGCAACAAAATTCATTCACCATCCCAAAAAAAATAAAATGACATAGAACTTTGAAAATGCCCGATAATAAAAAATAAATGGCCTAGCCCTTTGCAAAGCATCATTTTTCATGCCAATGCCTAACATGGAGTGACCCAAGTATATGTCTAAATACCACATAGAGAGTATATCATCTTCTCCCTAATTATGTAAAATATATTGGCCAATAATATATAAAAAATGTACTTGATTTATTTTGGTTGTTTACTTTATAAGTGTGAGGTTGATGCAAGGAGACACACAATCATATGGTATTTTTGACCCTACAACAATAGTAAAGAATTATGCTTATTTTCATAATTCACTTTTATTTCTTAACATTACGTTGTATGTGATTGTTTGGCCTATTTTTGCAAGTCTACATGTAGGGCATTAAGCCAAAGCTAAGTATGGGTAAGTATATTGATGTTTGTAAGCCACATTTTTGGGAAATGGCATCCATCAAGTATTATGGAATGTATTTGCTTGAGGGGGTAATATGTAAGCGACCAAATTTGAATAGGTCTAGAAATGGAATGTCCAATAACCATTAAAAATCTAGTGCATGAGCATACATGGCATAAAATATCAAAAAATAAATTTCAATTGATGTCTCTAAGGGAGAATGTTGTGTCAACCTCCTAGGATTCCCTACATGTTTTCATTAAAATCCTTTTTCCATCTACCTAGTGTTTGTCTTTTCATTTTGAGCAAACAGTTATTTTTATCCTCACAAACACATTCACAATGAAAAACATTTTATTATCAAAGAAACAAACTTTTCACCTACCAATGATTTTGTAGCACTTATCTATCTATGTGATTTTTTTGAAATGAAATTTATTATCTTTAGTTCCTCACCAGTTTTGAACCTAGTTTATACTTGGAAATTCTCTCTTTGCCCTCAAAAGAATAAGTCTTTATTAATAGTCTACTTTTTCATGATTGAATGGTCCATGTTTCTTGATAGCTTTCACCTATAGCTTTGGATTGAGCATTTGAGACCACTAATACAATCTTTGAATCTTTTTCCAACTTGCAAGCCATGGTATAGACTCTATAATTTTATAGATATCTTCTTGGTCATTTTCCCATTGTGTGAACCTTTAGTCATTTTTTTAAGGTTATCACTAGATTGTGCATTGAAGGGATGAAGGTAGATTTTAAACTAAGGATATCAATACCTTCATAAACATGTTCTACATTTATGGCATTGCTAGCTCTAGGCTTGGACCTTCATTTAATTTTAATAGATTATATTTATCAGAGTCTAATGAACTAGATTTAGTTTAGTGGTTTAGTTTTCTTGATTAAAAAATTGTCTACTAAAAGAGTGTTTTTCAATAGAGTAGACATGGTTCATAAAAAATAGGAATTGCATATAAAATTTAGATTATTTTTATTTTATTTCATCCAAAGGTTTTGTTTCAATAATTTTATTAAAATATTCTTAGAGGAAATTATAAATCAAAGATATAAAAATGCAAAGACATGGTTTCTTTTCCTTCTTCTTCCAAGAGGATTTCCCCATAGGACTCTTTTACCCATCCTCTAGTACCCACCATCTACCTTCCACTCTTAGAAGTAAGGTGATCTAGTCAACCATACACTCTAACCACCACTATACCAACTCTTATCATTTCCCAATAATGATTCATCAATTCTATCTAACCAATGTGAACAATCATGTGTGCCCTATCTTGGTGTATATAGCAATAATTATAACATGAATTATAGTTATGTCATAGAATTGAAAATACTTTAGAATGAATCTTACATGCATGGATATTTTAGGTTATAATGAGCAATAGATAAAATGGTTTTGATAAATTAATAGACCCAAGAACCCAAATAGGGTTCTCAAACCTTCTTTAGATAAGATAACTCCTAACTTGGGACATTATTTTAATGATCAAACATACTTAGAAAAAAGCTGTATTCAAGTGTGTTGTCACAATTATCCAAGGGGTGTCATAAAAAACCTATCCATAATACTATTTGTGACCATGATCCATAATGGTACAAGCACATATCAAGGATACAATGAATACTTAACTCACAACTCAACCACTTATCAAAAAATGCCTTATTGTATCATGAGGGTGTCAACTCATAGCCAAGCTAATATTATACAATAATATATAAATTCCTTACAATTTACATAACCTTTTTATTTTTGTAGATCGACATGGCTAGTTTATATCTACAATACCAATTTCTAGTGCCAAAAATATCTTATATATAGTATGGAGTGGTTGTATAATACCATAAAAATCATAGAATACTTAAAACTACACATGCTAAATAAGAGGCTTTTGAATAATGTTAAAACATTGTGATGTGGAAAATTTGGAAGTGTGTATTCCCTTTTAAGCCTCCTTCTCAGTCCTTTGGACAAGCCTAGAACTCTATCCTAGGTTCTTTACCTAGTTTCCCCACTAGACAAAACTCTAAATGATAAATCTAAATTTATGCAAAGGAACACCAAATCCATTCTAAGTTCCTCCAATAACATAATAATGTTTTTCAAAGATCTTGTGTCTTATTTGTTTCCTTGAGCTCTCTTAAAGGAGTACTACTCACATGCCAAGGAAAATATTGATTGAGTCTTCAAATTCTAGATTCTTTCTCCACCACATTAGCATAGTGGACTAAAAGACATGACACTCTTTGAGGGTTGGGGATGAAATGATGTATCTTCAACCACACTATACAAGCCTCGGTAGTGGGATGAAGGCCACACTTCCATCTCTGAATGGAGCTCAAAACCAAAATCCCTAGTATTTAAAAGGTTTTACCAAAATAAACAATCAAATGTTGAAAGTTTAAAATTTCTAAACACTCACTCCCGCCTCTTTTGATAAAGTCAAACATTATGTGGGTTATGTGATAATGAGAATAGTTTAAGGCTTGAGATAGGTTAGTATAAATACATTAGGTGTCTTTAAACTTGCAAACTTCATCGAGTATCACATTGAATATCATGTGTATAATCTTTACTAATATAAGTCTCAACCTACCAAAGATCCTATAGTCTAAGAAAGGTACCAATAATTCAATCATGATTATTCAACAACACCAATTGAGGAAATAGTAACTTGGTGATTGGTCAAGTGACCAATGACCTAGAGTGTAATACCAATATAATATGACCTATTTAAGCACTATTTACCTTGTCCTCTACCCACAATGATTCGTATTCATGACATCCTCATCCTTCATAGTATTCTCCCTACAATCAAGCACATAATACAAATATGGATCAATAATGAATGGGTCAATAATCTATCATATATCCAAAGTATAAAATCAATAATTTACATTAATTATAAATTAGCAAAAAAAGAGATTTTAAATTATATTTATCATAACCCTAAACAAATCAAATTAATTAGAGGCTAATCTAAACCAAATTAATCATCTATGACAAGTGCATATCATCATAGCATATTGTCCAAAAAAATATGCAAATACAATAATCAAAATTCATATATCACAACAAAATTCTAATTAATATTAATTATTTAAATATGAAATATATCAAGACACTATAAAAATATTGAATTTACTAAAAAACTAAAAATTTGAATGCTTTGGATCACATCTACATCTATCAGTACATTATATAGATCAAATCTATGTATATTAGTTCAACTATATAAAAACAAGGCCACTTTTATGAATATATGCTCATATATGCAAATTTCAAGTATGAAAAAATATATATCATATGTTAGTTATACGATTTTGATGATTTTTTGAAATATAATTATTTACAAATAATGTGTGAGAAAAGGTGTCTCAACCTTATATCCTAATGTTAAATATAATTTATGAGCTATAGAGATTGTTTTTGGCCTTGAAAACTACAAAAATAGGTTGTAACTAGCTAAAGCTAGCTATGGTGATGTAGAGCTCTTTTAGACTTTCAATTTATAAAAATAGGCTAAATTAAGTTTTTAGATAAAAAGCTATGGCCTCTAAAAGTTAAGCTTCCACTTCAAGAATCTAAGAGCATCTATGGTACATAAGAGAGTTGTGAGAGGGAGTTACACATGTTGACAACCAATGCCCTCTTCCCTTATGTTTTAGTCCCATGACAACTAGGTTGTCCTTTAATACATCGAATAGTATGTAAGATGGTCTATTTTACATGAAAGTTGGCAAAAGATGTGACTTGGCCCTAGTTGTATCACTGCTTATACCCAAAAATTGATACTAACCCTCAATATTTTATTTATCGTCTTGACTAAGGTTTGTAAAGATAGCAAAGGGAAAAAGGAATATAATTATATAAAATTAGTTTGTGAATATATTTTGTAAAAAACAAAAGAAAAAAGCCTTTCACTTATCGGTCAACTTAGGGTTTTTTAAACCCTAATGCAAAACTGTGGGAAAAAAATTCTCCATTTTTTTCATTTTTCATTGCATCTCTTGCTATTGTCATAAAGGTGCCACCATGGTTGAGAGTTCGAGTCCAGGGTTTCTAGAAACAGGTCGAGCTCTCTCACAACCTACAAGTAAGTGAAATCTTGCATCTTTGTCTGCAAATACAAGTTACTTCGAGCTCCATTTTTGTTGTAAGTAATGGAAATGCCATTTGTTGTTTCCTCTATTGTCAACTTAAAGTTTTGAAATTCTGGAAACACCATTTTCTTTCCTCTGTTCTTTTACTCTCAGACCTCCATTTCTTGTTATTTTCTAAACATGGGGGTCTTCTTTTTTCTTTTCCCATGTAATAGCGGCCAACAATGTCATAATCCCCTTTTCTATGATAAGATCGTGCAAGAACATAATATGAATGAGACTTCATGAGAGGGTGGACAAAAGAAGCAAGAGCTATCTCAGTCAACTGTTCCACAAGAAAATACTGCCTCGTGAAGGAAAAAATGGTTTACAAAATGATTCCATGGGCCATTTCATAGTACAGGTATAATTCAAAGACTACACATCTTTTCCATTCCTTCGTGAACACTACCCTTTATTGCTACTTTAGCCCTCTTTCATTTTATTTGATCATCCCTTTCAAAGGGTTTGTACTTAAAGGTATTGTCTTATGACAAGGACTCAACAACATACTAAGCCTTGATAATAATCAACAATCACAAGGAAGATTCAAATGAAGGGGCAAGTCATTTTTTACTATTTAGTCATAATTACCTCTGACCTTTATTCACAGTATTGCCTCATGAACCTCCTCTATTTTTGGTGACTACACTTATCATATTTTACTATCACATTTGGTGAACATATGGACTTTTTTTCTCTACGAAGACTTCTTCATAACCTCCTTTATAAAACCCTTTGTTCACTGTTAATACTTCTTACAACAAGTTTTCCATTGCATTTGATCTTAAAGACTATCCTATATTTGAGACAAGATCACTGTCTTCTACCATTTTAATATGGTCACTATGCATGACTAATATAGGCTTTCATGAAATTTTTGAACTACATACACTTGCTGCATACTTTCATCTTATGTACCTTTTAAAGTGGAATTGGCATTGTATTACCTTATCAATAGATGGTAGCTTGTCTTTGAAAAGCAGACTTCTGATGACCAACAGTGGCAGTGTTCTTTACTGTGTCTTGTATACATAATGTTGTCCCTATCATTATTACTACTTTGAAACTGGCATGGAAGATCAAAGCATGGTATACCATTTTGAGTTGCTACACTTTGACTAAACTGCCATTATAGTCATTATATTAATTGCTTTATGTTTCTTCAATCCTATAGTTGTCATGTGCCTGATGCTCATTGTCATGGCTTTGTATGTAGTGTGACTGATTATGCTTGTTGCTATTGTTTGTTCATTTAAATTTTTGAGAAGATATAACAAAAAACTTTTGTGCAAAATTCAAAAAGTGACTATTCCAAGTAATATTGCTCCTTTCCACAACACTATCATGCATGGTATGTTTTGGTCATGACTATGTATGCATCCAAGAGTATAGTGTATGAACAAAAAAACAAAAATTCACTACTTCCCATAGCATGATGGCTATCCAGATTGAACCCTTATATTATTCTTAGTATATGTCTTCACTGTTGAACTTGATTGCTAAGTTTAATGAACTTTTCCTCTTTATGCAAGACATCATGGAACCTTTGTTAACCAGCTTTTGTATCATCTTTATATTGATAACATAGTGCCCTTATTAAAAGGAGAGAAACTTCATTAATAAGGTTACTATCTTTTATCAATATCATTATGGTTATGAAAACTTGTTTTCAAGGATTCCATAGATGATTCAATATATGACTATCCCTCCCAAATGGAAAAAGAGGGCAGCATGCTAGGCTCAACCCTTGTGGGAGCCCATTTCACTCGACATGCTATAATCAAATGAAACAAAATAGCAAGAAATATTTCACCTATACCTGCACAATGAGTAAATAAGTTAGATAAAACAAAGCATATGATAGATGTTTATGATAACCTTTCTATTTTCCTGGACATCTATGGTATGCAGACTATTTTGATGCTTATGAGGATCAAGCTATATTTTTATGGATGTTTGCATATATATTGATTGGTGATCTTTCATTGCTCTAACAAACTCTTTCTCACCCATGTAGGAATTTTTGGAGCACCTGAGCAACCTTCTGAAGCATTAGAACAAAGGAAGCTCAACAAGCAAGAGGGGTAGCAGCAGACGCAAATTAGTTCAACTAGGATTCGTCATTCAGGAAATGACGGGTCCCCTCTCCTTATATATGCATTCTTTCTTTCATGTATCTACAAATATATAGTCCTTTTCCTTTATTTACATTCAAATAGTTAGTCCCATGGCTTATGTGGGACACCATACATTTATGTTTATCAATAAACATTACTTTTGCAAAAATTGTTTCACTTTCTTCTCTGTTGTATGCATTTTCATAATGTAGTGACGTATATTTTGATAATCCTTTTGTGCATATGAATGAAACATTTCAGAATTAAATGCATACCTTTCATCTTTAGTTTACAAATCCTATCTTAGCTTTACCTGATTGAGCTGGTTACAAAATTGAGTAACATTTTTGGCAACATCTTCTATATGTTTTCCTGCTAAACATCTTGACTAGTTGCCTAAAGCTTATCCATTGGTAATGAATTCAATAGAAACCTGACAAGACTACTTAAGAAAAAGGTCTTTCATACTACAACTCATCATAATAGTGTATAACACCTTGAAAACTTACTCCCACTACAAAAACTTTGGATTAAAACTCACTGACTGTGCAAAACAACACTTGGAGGAAAAATACTACTAAAACAACCTTACTCTAACGTATTCTAAATTAACCAACCATGAGACTTGATTAGATGAAACCATTAATAGGATGAATGAAATAGATGCACCTCCTTTTCATTAACATGGAATATTTCAAATGGTTATAGACAACCAAGAGAAGATGAAGGACAGATACAAACCTAATAAAATGTGAAGAATATAGGTAAACTTACTTCTCCTTGTTGTGCATGTACACTATTGTTTTGAAATGGACATGTGAGTTGCATCCATTCATCTCTTGTTGCAACTTCATGTTTAAATTCATCTTCTAATGGAATCTCATGCTTGGGTGCAAACATGAATGGCATTACTTTGTTGGCTTCAATTCTAGGTAGGTGTCTGATAGGACATCCCCTTGAGATGAAAAACTTAGAACACTTCATGTTGGCTTCAACTTTTATCAATTGCTTCTTCAACTTCATTTTGTTGGTAGTGAAGAGTTATTTCATGTGAATCAAATGGAAGCATGAATACTCTGTCTATTTGGTTATGCTGCTCACACTCTTCAGATTTAGTCAGTGATGGCTTGGCTTCAAGCTTTGAGAAAAATTCTTCTACTACACTTGAAAAAATGTCTTCATCTAGCTCATAATTAGTTGTCTCATGCAAAACAGGTCCTACTTAGACTTCATGACAATTCTGGAGACACATACCTCTGAAAGCAAAGTCTTGCTTCACATTTTTTTCCATTTGACCAACATGCTCACACATACCAAACTCCTAACCTTTTGAGACAAGGTTTTCCTCATTTTCTTCTTGATGAACCAACATCCTATCAAAGTAGATTTCATCTTCTTGATGTCCAAAACATGATAATAGTGTTAGTACAAGCATGGTGTCTCCATCATCGTCAAAAAAACTAGGAAGTTCAACAAACAAATCTATCATTATCTCATCACTTTGCTCACCAAAACTAGGAAGCTCATCAAATAAATTTATTAGAGCCTCATGTTCAACACTCATTTCTTGTTTACTACCTTGCTGACCTAATTGGTTTTTCTCATAAATCACCTGTAACATCTTTGATTTTTCATTTTGGACCCCATGCACAAGTGTATCTACAACACAAGTCTCTTCCTCTACCTCAAAATCTTCTTTTGTGTTCTTACTAGACTGACTTTGAAATTGAAAAGACTGGTCTTGAGGGATGATGGACTGATTTTTCTCAAGTATAAACTCTTGCAAAGGGTCATTACTCCTAAAACTTTGAAATTCAATTTTCGATAGCTCATCTGATAACTTAGTGTAGGCATCCATTAAAATCTGCAAAAAACTAAACTCATATAGGGGTTAGTACTTCAGAAATTTAACAAAATACCTCTATGAAATACCTTGTAAAATGCTTAAAACATGCAACAAAAGGATGAAAGAAAGCTACGAGCATCATAAAAACAATCACAAGTTACCTATTCCATAGTTGGATTGGTGTCACATGTGCTAGTGACCCTTTCCCAACCCTTGATCAAAGCTCAAATTGAAAATGCTATGAAGATGGTGGTGTGATGATGAACAAGATCAAATCTCAAATGAAGAGAGTAACCTTGCATGAAATTGTGAAGGATTGTGGAGGATTTGCTTGAGGATGATGCACTTATTTAAAGATTTTCAAAATGCCAAGTGTTGAAGAGGGACCAATGTGGGATCAAAAACAAGCCAATGAGTTGAGGACACTTGTCATCATGTGATTAGTTGATGTATATGCAAGATTTGGGAAGAGTGCCCAAGAGGGGGAAATTTTGAATTCAAATTTGCAATAAATTTTGAGAGGGGGACAAGAAAGGAGAGCAATAAATGCCCTGTTTGACTTGTCATGTTGAAAGAAAATGAGATTTTAATAAATCAATAAAATTGATTTATTGTGCAAGTGGCTAGGTCTAGATAATGCAAGTGGGATGTGATTGGTATTAGATTAGGATTAGATGATGATCATGCTGATTTAATGCTGATTAGGTGAGTTGACATTTTGGACTTAAATTTCTGATTTATTTAAATCAGAAAAAGGATGAAATATGATTTAGGATTTAATTTAAAGGAAGTCCTGATTTATTGGATGAATGGAATATGATGAAGGTTGAATGATAATGTTTATAAGATCATTTGATGAATGGTTTTAAAGTGATGAATTTGCCTAATGTAAGAGCTAATTTGACTGAATCCGATCGGATGCATAATGTAAAATTTGCATGTCTACATTTTGCCCCTCTTTGAAGCAATGTACTTGTTGCGTTGATTCAAAGAATAAACCTGCCGCGATCGAAATTTAAAAATTTCATGATTTTTCGGATGCCCTAGCGGAAATAAGTACACTGGTACATTGCCCCCTCGAGAGATCGAGCGAAAAGATTCGATTTGAGGGTCGATCTCGCGATAAAGAGGTTCAAAATGGATGGTTATGGATGACGATGCAAATGAGATGATTTTAAGATGCTTAGAATAACAAATTTATATTATCTTAAACAACTTAAATGATTATATGATATGAGATGAATGATGTGATATGCTATGATTATGCAATAGATGGTTTATGAAATGCTTAAACTAACAGATCTATATTATGATGATGATTATGCAATGCATGTGAAATGATCGATGTTTCCTATGATGTATGATATGAATGATATGTGGTATGCAGTTTATTGATGGTTTGCAGATGCAGGATGGATGCATGATGGATGCATGATGTTAGTGCAGGAATGAGATGATGACAAGAGGATCCAACAAGTCCATGATTGGTCGAGACTTTATTAGAGATGATGATGATAATAAAAGATGATGATGATAAATGATGATGATAGATGGATGATTTGCTTATCAAGGATTGGGATTTTCAAAGGGTCACTTACTTTATTTTGATAATGCGCTAAATACGATGCATCAAGGCATGAAGGACCAGGATGGCGCTTAAAAATTTAGTGTGATGGACTTTGACTCCTAACAAGCGATAGGAGTATTCTTGTTCACACTGACATATCGAAACCTTGCTAGGATGTACTTTAGAAGTTTCAAACACCTTGGACCAAAACACGAAAAGGTATAACCAATCAATGGAATAGTCAACAAGTTGTCCAAAACATCCTCTATACATATCTAACAAAGAAAGTATTTGCCAAGGCTATTTTACAAGAACGTCCAACGCTAATGTTAAAACAAAAAGATAATGATCGCTATTCCATTCCTTTTCTAAATCCTCAAGGCTTTGGGATATCATCGAGACGTCCTTGGAATGAGTGTAAATAAGATAAGTCAAAAGATAAAGACCAAGTAAATAAACAGACTAATGCTCTTCAATACCGCTAACGGAAAAGGATGTGTTTTCTAAGGATGATAAGCGAAACTTATTGCCAAAATATAATGCCCATTGTAGGAAGGATTCATCCTAGGACATGTTAGTGGATGGCGGCACGTCATTTCGTTTATGAGGGATGATTGATATGGGACAAATTCAGATGATGGTGTTACCGATATGAAGAGATGACCAATTTGTTTACATACTGACTTAGACTTGAGACTTGATGCTTTTGAGTTCTACTTTTAACCTGCTAGACTTGTTTCTAACTGTTTCACCAAAGGTTGATGATGATGATCGATTTATTATGAATGGTGTTTATTGCGGGTGCAAGCGAGATGAGGCGGATGGATTTTTTTCAAATATTTGGATGTTTTTGACGTTTTGCAATGTTTTGAGGCTGTTTTTGGTAATTTTTTTGAGGTTTTACAAATGTTTTGATTTTCAGTTTTCCAATGTTTTCGGGATTTTCTAAGATTTTGACCGAGAGACTAACCTAAAGACCTATCCTAGGGGCCTCGGGGGCTTATCAATAGATTAGCCTTGCCTACGTTATACACGCAGAGACCACGTAGTTCGACTGACGACTTGACCGATTTACAGATGATGATATACATGATGAGATGTCAGTTTATTATGACGACCTCTATAGGACTGACCTAAATGTCTCGGGATGATCAAAGATCAACCTTTGCCCACGCTCGCCAAGCTCGAGACAACGAGGTTCTAATAAGCATCTAATCTTTTTTGGATTTTGATATGTTTTGAATACTTTTGGATTTTTTGATTTTCTGATGTTTTTGGATTTTCTGATTTGAGGATTTTTAAGATCATACACGAATCCGATCCGATGAGAACATGCCCCCAGCGTGATGTAAAAGACTACTCCGATAAAGGCAGGACAAACTGACCTTGAGAATGGGCTGAGTAGTACTAGGAGGGATCATGATACAAACACAAGACCAAGCGGATGAGTGATGGATGGAGATATGGATGGATGATGGAAGTGTGATGGAGGGATCATGACGAACAAGCCGTAAAGGTCCTGGTGGATGGAAAGTGCTTATTTACGCAAGGCGCCTGTTTGCCAGGTTTTCACCAAGGTACTTGCCCAAAGTGCCACAGAAGTGGTTTTCACTAGAGGACGATTTTTTCTCTTTACTATTTTTGATCCTTTTTCTAATTTTTT
>VDFB02056936.1:0-38309 GCA_007258455.2 Sequoia sempervirens
TGGAGATGAAGTTTGGAAGACGTGTTTCCTGTGCTATTCCGCTGTTTTTGCCTGTAACCTGTCAAAAAAACAACTGCAAAAAGATATTAAAAAGGGGGCAAAGGCCCCACGGTGGGTGCCAAAAATGTGAATGTAATTATTTGTAATCTAATTGAAAACACAAACACAATTAACAGAACTTTAAACTAAAGAAATTGAAATAAAACTTGAATATGAAATAAAACTTCTTCAGAAACGTTCTGTCTTTCTCTATCTACAGTGATTTCTTTTGAAGCTTATGGCTCTCAGATTGTGTAAGCTCAGCTTCTCCAAATGGCAACCTATAGAATGAGTATGCAAAAAGGAAATTCTATTATATCCTGTATGTTTAATGGAATGAAATTGCTGACGAATATGGACAGGGGCTGTGGATTATGCACAGGGGCTGTGAATGAAAAATGTCATGATTCTATGCTATGGTTACTATGATTCTATGCTATGAAAATACTGTAAATGCTATGAATGCTATGAATGCTTACAATTTGACTATAATTTACTTGCTTAAAACTTCTATATATGATTTGGAGTTCCTGGCAGTCATATTTATAGATTTTTGCAGGCACAATCCCGGCTGGCAAGAATCTACGGCTGTGAGATTGTCTAGTAGGTTTGAATGGTGAAAGATGAAGAAGTTGAGAAGAAGATGGAAGAGGTTGAGAGGTTGGAGAGAAGGATGGATTCTTGTCTTCAACCCATGGGAACAAGCCTGCACAGAAACAGAGAAAATTAAATTTTCTGTTTGGGCAGTTTGTTTCACGGGTGTTGAAGATAAATCCCAAAATTAATTAAATAAATAAATTTATTTAATTTGATTTTATGAATTTTGATTTTTGATTTTTAAAAACTATAGAAGATTTTAATTAAATATTTTAGAATATTTAATCATGATGTGACTTTAGAAGAATATGAAATATTAGAAGAATTAATTAAATATTTTGGAATATTTAATTATGAATGGTTATCGAATTTAGAGGAATTAATTAAATATTTTGGAATATTTAATTATAAATGATATTTAGAAGAAAAGAAGAATATTTTAATCTTTATTTGAATAAAATATTCAAACTAAGATTATATGATAATTAATATAAATAAATCGTAATGTTTATTTAATTAATTAAGAAATGAATATGAAAAGATGATTAAATAAACTTATTTATTTAATCGAAATGAAATAATGGATAATATAAATAAAATATTTAAATTTATTTATATATAGATGGAATTCGAAGATTTAATTAAATATTAAAAATATTTAATTAATTACCAGACAATGTGATGTGACCATTTTTAGGTGTATACATTTTGCCCCTCTTTGAAGTGATGTGTTTTACGCATTGCTTCAAAGAATTTTGAATTTTGCCCCAAATGTTGACTGTCAGATTTATTGATAGGTATATGCCCCTGCAAATGATGAATCGATAATATTTTGAATTTTTTATGAATTTTTTGATTTTTATCGATTTTTGTGAATTTTTTTGATTTTTATGATTTTGAAGATGTCGATTCATCATTTGAAACTAATGATATGAAGAAAATTGACCCGAAAAGATATGAAATGAAAAATTGATGAAGAAATTGCCCCTGCTATGTTAAAATATGATAAAATGCCCCAATTTTACCATTATATAGGTTAAAAATGTCATTTTCCATGTCATTTTTAATTTTAACCTAGTAAAATTTACAAATTTTGAGCTCTGAGTTGATAATTATGGCACTTCCAGTTCACCAGCACCGTTTCGAGTGTATCCGACGACATCAGCGACTAGCGCACTATGGACCTCCGGTATGTGTTTCGTAAATCTCTTGTCTTTCAAAAAATTTCCGTTTTGTGGCACGTTTTTCCATGTTTCGACGTAAAAAAGTGTGTTTTAGCGCCCTTAAAGCTTTTTGTAGCGCATATAATATATTTCGTAGCGCATTTAATTCTGTAGTGCATATGATACATATCGTAGCGCAATTGAACATTTTCATAGCGCGATTGATTCTATAGCGCATATGATAGCTTTTATAGCGCTTTTAATGATTTTCATAGCGCATGAAATTACGTAGCGCATTTGACAAATTTGATAGCGCTCTTAACATTTTTCATAGCGCATACAATTCCGTAGCGCCCGTAATCAAAAGCGTAGCGCCATTGATTATTTCTTTAGCGCCTAAGTTTCTATAGCGCTGATGAGGAATTTTGTAGCGTCCATAAGTAGTTTTGTAGCGCTTTTGATTGTATGTTGTTGTGAATGATAAATTTGTTCCCAAAGTTGTTGAAAAATAAATATAAACTGATAGATTTTCTTTTAAAGTTGTTAAAAACAAATAGGACAGATAAGTTTTCTTCTAAAGTTGTTAGAAAGAAACTTGATGTTTATTATTTGAGTTCCATGATGATGAAAAAAAAATAGTTTGATTGATTTGTTTGCTTCTAAGGTTGTTAAAAAAAAACATGATTTTGATATTATTCGCATTTCATGATGATGAAAAAAAACAAATAATTTGATATTCAATTTTAGATTGATACGTTATGATGATTTGGTATTGATTTTTCTTTGATGATGGAGCAACAGGAGAGGTTAGGTGTTTTGCAGTCACGGGAGGCTTTCCCTAGTACATGGAGTTTGATTCCCCATTTGTTACAGTCAGATCGAGATGTTATTGATGCTTGTGGATTGAGTTCATTGCTTGACATGCCTGAGGTTCGCCTCAACAGGGCTTTATTGACAGCACTTGCAGAGCGGTGGCATAGTGACACCAACACATTTCATTTACCGACGGGCAAGATTACAGTGACCCCTAAGGACGTATATCGTATCTTACAGATTCTAGTGATGGGAGAGATAGTTTTTTTTGATACCCGAGAGGTTGGAGGCATTGATTCTTTGAGGATTTTCTGAGATGATCAGATCGTTGGATACTTTATCCCATGGGGTGAGATTACAGATACATACCCGCCGCTACCAGCTATACTTGCAGGATTTATTGGAGGTGTGTTGTGCCTCGACCATAGGTCGAAGGGGTTTGCAATTGGATGGGGTCATGTTCTGGAGAGTATGGTGATGCAGGGGACACGATATGCATGGTGTACATGCATGCTAGCCTATTTATATGATGAGTTACATCATATTGTATAAGGTAGAGGCCGAAGTTTTGTTGTTGGGTGCTCATTATTACAGATATGGGCATGGGATAACTTTTCTATTTTACGTCCATTGACTCGAGGACAGAGACCAGCTGGTCGAGCATACAGATGGAGATATGCTCACATTATTGCTCAGCCGAGGCTGGGAAAACTAGTGCATTGGAAACGGTTATTGGATAGTCTGGATACAGTATGCTGGAGACCGTACTTAGATTGTGAGCCATGGCCAGAGGATGCGAGGGAGATGCCATTTGTATGTACTTCCAGATTTTTGATTGGGCGGACTACATGGATCCTTGAGAGATTTCTTGTTGGGCGAGTATGTCGACAATTTGGTCGGATTCAGGGTATGCCTGTGGGTTCAGCCATTTATGCACGGCAACAGCCAGAGCTTGCAGTGTGGGGTCCACAGATTTCATATGAGATAGCGGTGGCAGAGTTTACCAGTCTGGGAGCACAGATGTGGGATTACCGAGTGGATGTTCTTGATGTAGGGACTACACCAGAGTATTTTCAGTATGTCCTAGAGCATCCGACACCACCTATGTTTGATCCTGATGAGGCTATCACTCCTATTATTGTACAGAGACGTTGACAGAGGGAATCAGCATCAGAGGATGATGATTCAGAGGATAGTGATGATGATGAGAGTGATGGAGATGATGACTCAGAGGGAGATGATGGTGGGGGTGGAGATAGAGGTGGTAGGAGAGGTGGCAGGAGAGGTGGCAGAGGTGGACCACGAATGAGACATACTGACCCATCCCCTTCAGTAGATCCGATGGTATCAGGCCAGATATCCTCTTTACAGAGTACAATATAGAGTTTGCAGGCTCAGCTATCACAGGCACAGGTCTTGATTTCATAGTTGTAGGGTCAATTGACTTCGATTACTGCTGAGAGGGACGCAGCTAGACAGCGGGGTGAGTAGGCCATTGCCTTGGCAGATAGCCTACAGAGAGTAGCAGGTAGCACCCTACCTAGTGATATGATGAGAGAGGTTACCAGAGGCACACGGGAGGCTGAGTTTTATAGGACTAGATATCATGATGCGGTTCCACCTGAGCGGCGGGAGAGTTATACTCAGTCACGGTCTACTCATGGTCATTCTCGTACTACCAGTAGAGGTGTGACACAGCCATTACCTCTAGGAGGACCACCAGGGATAGGTGGAGCAGGTCCATCAGGGGCAGGTGGTACAGGTCCTAGGCCAGCTCCATCAGAGGATAGCAGTGCCTAGTGCATTACTTGATATTTTCATGATATTCTGTGGAGGCATTTTGTATACACCTTAAGACGATCCCATTTTCGATGATATTATATCATTTGTAGTTGACATCCTTGTACATTTTGACATTCATTTTTGAGATATATGAAATGCAGTGATGATTTATGATGTGATATATGATGTGTACATATGATGTGTATAATATGATGATTTCATGATTTATGATATTTATATACATGATTTTATGAGATGGAATTTATTTGATGAATGAATGCATGATGTATATGATGTATGCTTTAATTTTATGATTTTATGATGCAAATATGAAAAATGTATGAAATGATGTTTTTGTGAATGTCAAAATATACTCAGTCATGTTTTCGAAAAGATATAACCATTTGACTCTTTGCCAGCTTTTTGGAAAATTTATGAATGCAAAATGCAGATTCTAACATGAATGCAAATCTATACTAACCATGCAGGACATTCATACAATATTGCCATTTGGAGAACTTATTCATGCTTTTTGTATCATCATAGAGCTTTGAAATGTTGAAAGTTAATACAAGCATCAAAGGGTATGTTAGCACCAGTGATGACCTGAGTATTGCTTTCATGATTTTTAATATAGCAAGTTAATACAAGCATCTAGGTATAATTGAACCGAGATGACCTGAGTATTGCTTGCATAAACAGACAAGAGTTAACCCATTTCCCATGCAAATTCTGAAATGTCATCCATGATACATAGTAGAACATGTCTCGCGACCAATTTTCATAGTACTAATGATTTCCTCGCAAACAACAGACAAAGAAAAATCATACTCCTTCCTTGCTCTTCTAGTTCAGTACATCATTGAATCACTCCAGAGATATGATAGAAAATCAAACAACCATTCCATTCTTGCTTAAAGTATTTCAAAACATTTATTTAGATTAAGATCATCCAATTTGGTTATCATCATTGATATTCTCATTTCGATAGTTGTTTGGATCATGTTGTTTCGATTTCCATTGGCATTGAATAAACATGTTGTGGTTGATTTGATACGACAATGTTTGTTGTGTTTTGTCAAAATATTTTATGTCTGTTTGTGATATTCAAAAAGCTGGTTGTACTTCCCTTGTTCAGTCTATGTTTTTGCATTTTTTCCCCCAGTGTAAACACAACCTAAGGATAAAAGATATGTACAAATTTCATCAAGCCATGATGAAACCTAAAGATTCCCACTATATGATATGGATAATGAAAGATATATACAGATGATAGAAACGTATGGATGATGCCAAAAATGAAAACAAAACATAAATTAATAAATGGAGGAACCCATTTTAATCACAAGTAGTGCTTGTTTGCCAAGTTTTCACCACTTGTTTTTATTGCACTTTTTCAAAAAAAATTTGATTTTTTGATTTTTTTTTGATTTTTTCAGGACTTTTTAGACATAGAATTTCTTTAGATGAATACTATTGATAGGTTCTTCAAACAGGCCCCCCTCTGACGTGGATAACTGATATGCACCAGAACCGTATGTTGCAATGATGGCAAATGGACCTAGCCAGTTAGGTTCAAATTTTCCTTTCTTTTCTCTGTCTTGCTGAGTACGTGGATTTTATCTCAATACTAAGTCACCCACTTGAAATGCCTGTGGTTTAACTCTGTGATTATAGCTACAAGACATAATTTGTTTATAACCCTTCAAATGATCAGCTGCATGTTGACGCCTTTCATCTAACAATTCTAGCTCTTGAAGGCGAGAAACTCTATAGTCTTCATCACTTATCAATCCCTTGAGTGAAACCCTAAGTGAAGGTATTTCAACTTCTAATGGTAAAATTGCTTCTGCTCCATAGACCAAAGCATATGGTGTAGCTCCCATTGGTGTGCGAATGCTAGTTCTGTATGCCCACAAAGCTAGATTTAATTGCACATGCCAATCACGACCAACGTCATTTACTGTCTTCTTCAATATCTTCAAAATAGTTTTGTTAGAAGCTTTTGCTTGACCATTACCCTGTGGATAATAAGGTGTAGAGAACCTGTGTTGGATGTGAAATCTTTCACAAAGTTCATCCACATCTTGATTTTTAAAAGGCCTTCCATTATCAGTAACAATAGAATTAGGAATTCCATATCTACAAATAATGTAATTCAGGATAAATGAAGATATTTGTTTACCAGTCACTGTTGTTAAAGGAACAACTTCAATCCATTTTGTAAAATACTCCGTAGCTGCAATGATAAATTTATGACCATTTGATGATGAAGGATGTATTTTACCAACAAGATCAAGTCCCCACTGAGAAAAATGCCATGTTGAAATGAAAGGTTGCAGTTCTTGCGCAGGTGCATGAATAAGATTCCCGTGGATCTGGCATTTAGAACACTTCTTGACAAAAGTAAAATAATCTTTCTCCATGGTAGGCCAATAGTATCCCATTCTGACAAGTTTCTTGGCTAAGGTCAAACCACTCGAATGAGTTCCACAAATACCACCATGAACCTCTTGTAAGGCTTTTTCAGATTCGTCACGTTCAAGACATCTAAGGAGTGTACCATCAAGACCATGTCTATAAAGGATATTGGCAATTAAGGTATAACGGGATGATTGGCGAATGAAATTCCTTTTTTGGTTGCGAGATAAATACGAAGGTAAGATATTATCTTTGAGGTAAGTATAATTTTTGCCATATAAAGGTGAATCAGAACCGGTTAAATGACATATGACTTGGGTTTCAGGATCATCATAAGCAGGAGAAAACAATTGTTCCACCAAGAATTCATACTTAGTTTGATCTTCTAAATGTTGTAATAAGGAAGCAATGGTAGCCATTGCATCTACAACTTTATTATCAATCCTTGATATTTGTGAAAACTTAATTGACACAAAATATTTCTTATAATCATCCACCATATTCTTGTAAGGTAACAACTTATCATCTTTGGTTTGATAATCATCATTAATTTGATTAATGACAAGTTGTGAATCACTGTAGACTTCCAGCTCTGAAATCCACCATTCCAAAGCTATTTTCAATCCTATGAGCAATGCCTCATATTAAGCTATGTTATTTGTGCAAGGAAACATCAACCGATATGATCGGGAAATGGTATGTCCTTCAGGTGTAACAAAGAGAATCCCTACCCCCGAGCCATATTGTGTATAAGATCCATCAAAGTACAATGTCCATGATTTGTTAATTGTTGCTGTAAAAACATCTGCATCAGGAAACTCAATGTGCATTGGATTTTCTTCTTGTAAAGGTGCTTCAGCCAACTGATCTACAATGACTTGTCTTTTAATAGCTTTTCGATCTACATAATGAATGTCAAATTCACTTAAGATCATTACCCATTTTGCAAGTCTTCCCGTTAAAGTAGCTCTGCTTAATAGGTATTTCAATGGATCAATTTTTGTTATTAGTTTAACTGTATGAGCCAACATATAATGTCGCCACTTTTGAGAAGCAAACACCACTGCAAGGCAAGCTTTTTCAATGAAACTGTAGTTTAACTCACGTCTTCTTAAAGTTTTGCTGATATAATATATGGCCCTTTCTTTACCTGTAGAATCTTCCTGTGCTAGCAAAGCTCCCAAAGATACTTCTGTTGCTGAAATATAGAATATGAGTAGCTCTCCTAGAATAGGTGGAATTAAAATTGGTGGATGCGTAAGATATTGCTTGATCTGATTGAATGCTGCTTCACATTTGTCATCCCATTTGAATGGAACATTTTTATGCAATAAATGTGTAAATGTCAAGCTTTTGTCTGCCAGTTGAGCTATAAACCTTCTAATGGACTGTAATCTTCCTTGCAATGATCGAAGTTGACTGATATTTCGTGGTGGTGGCATGTCCATTATAGCTTGTACTTTTTATGGATCAACCTCTATACCCTTTTCTGAAACAATGTATCCTAGGAGTTTTCCAGATGTTACGCCGAAGACACATTTCTTTGGATTTAGTCGAACATTAAACTTCTCCATTCTGGTAAAGATTTTTGATAAGATTTCCAGGTGTTCTTCTCGTGTGTGAGATTTGGCAAGTAAATCATCAACATAATCTTCCATGAATGTATGCATCATATCATGAAAAATAGTTGTCATTGCTCTTTGATAAGTAGCTCCAGCATTCTTTAACCCAAATGGCATTACATTCCAGCAATAAGTACCCCAAGGGCATATAAATGCTGTTTTATCTTGATCCTCTGGTGCAATTTTTATCTGGTTGTATCCTGAAAATCCATCCATTAATGAATACATTGCATGACCAGCAGTTAAATCAACAATCATGTCTATGTTGGGCAAAGGAAAATCATCTTTAGGACAAGCTTTATTTAAATCTTTGAAATCTGTACAAACTCTTATCTTTCCATCTGGCTTTGAAATAGGTACAATATTGGAAATCCATTCTGCATAATCAATAGTTCGAATGAATCCAACATCCAAAAGCTTCTTTAATTCTTCTTTGACCAGTAACGCGACATGTGGATGCATTTTTCTGAGTTTTTGCTTTACAGGCTTTGTCCCAGGTTTAATAGATAAATGATGCATTATTAAATTAGGATCTAACCCTGTCATATCAGCATATGACCAAGCAAATTTAATTTGATTCGCCTTCAAGAATTGCATGAATTTCAAAACTTCTTCAACTGTTAATGATGCTGCAAGTTGCAAAACTTTTGGCTGCTCCACTGTACTTATATTGATTGATTCTGTTGGTTTGATCAAAATAGGAGATCTTTCATGATAATACTTGGGAAGAGTGTCAAGTTTCTCATCCTTCAGTACCTCAGAAAGGTTTTCACTATCCGATTCGCTCTTTATTTTCCTCTTGTTTTGATCTATCACTGCCATTTTTCGGTTTTCACCAATAGATCCATCTTTTATTTCATTTATTTTGCAGCTAAGAGACTTGACACCCTCCTTATCAAAATCATGAGTATGAGATTCTTGAATGAAACAATTGTTTTCTTCATTTGAGGAACAAAGGAAATTTATAATGTCCTCATCATCATTGAATGTGGGAATATGGATAGGTGCATCAATGTCCCAATCAATAAGTTCTGGATAAACTAAAGGCATAGGATCATTAGGTTGGGTAAGGTCTTGAATTGTCAAAGTCATGATATGGTTATCATCCTCATGATACACAAGGTCTATGATGGTATTCTCTTGTTGATTGTCAATCTCGTTAGAATCTGATTCATCCTCACTTAAGTCATGATTGCTTTGTAAAACATAATCAAGTGAAGGCCTTGAGCCTTCTCCTTGTATAAGAACAGGTGCATACTTGTGTATGATATCAACTGGTTTATCCCTCCAAAATTCATCATTATAAATGGTGTCCCATTCATATTCATTAGAATTAGTATCCGAACTATTTTGCAATTGGAAAACTGATTCATGAGATTTATCTGACACTGATCCTCCTTCATGAGTTAATTGTGTTTGCTGTGAAGTAGAGTCTTCTTTATCTTTTCCATATCCAAGTCCTGTTTTATCACTTGAATTCTTTGAAATGGGTTGAATTGGTTCCACAATTCCTTCTCTTCGTTTCCCTATAGGACCACTCCCTTCATAGCCCATTTTTTGCATGATAGCATACCCCTTACCATATTGTTCTTTAGGTAACTTAATGTGTAAGAGAGAGTCATCTTCATCTTTGTATAGCCAATTTAGGATATCCCTATCTTCAGCTTCTTCTTCAGTGGTATTAGCTTTAATGAATTTTCCATCAAACTTTGTGATTGGCACAGAAGCTTGAAATGTAGAAGCTGTTGCAATCTTTTGATTTGATAAGGTAGGCTGCCCATGTGACCTTGGAGAAGGAGGTAAGGTAGAAAGAGATAATGAATATTCACCTACCCCTTTGTCTTTAAATTTCGGCTTAGTATCAAGATTTTTTGTAAATTCTTGCAATTGGACTTGTAGATTGGAAGATGAAACAGCAAGAGCTTCCCTATTGTGTGGTACAAAGACATCTTGAGTTACTCTAAGATTTGAACAAGTTTGGGTACTATTGTAATCAGCCTGTATAGTTTTTTTCTTGTCCATCATAAGGAAACTTGATACATTGATGATATGTTGATGGAACTGCTTGCATATCATGAATCCATGGTCGACCAAAAAGTATGTTATAAGAAAGATCTCGATCTAAAACCTGACAAAATGTATTCTTCACAACAGGTCCCACTCTGATAGGTAGCAATATTAATCCTTTAAAAGCTCTTTCTTCATCATCATATGCCTTGATAGTTATCTTCCTTTGTGGGTCAATTTCATTTTCTGATATTCCTAAGGCATTTATTAACTTTAAGGTACAAATATTCAAATCGGCTCCTCCATCTACTAAGACACGTCTAATTTGATGTTTATGGATCATGACTTCAAGATAGAGCGAGGAATTATGTGGATGTGTCATGGAAGCATCATCTTTATCAGAAAATGAAAGACAAGTGGGGGAAGACAAATGTCCCACCATGGCTTGAAATCTGTTTACATCTAAATCAGTATCAACAGTTGTGTTTACAAGGGCTTCTTCTAAAATATTCCTGTGTATGGGGGATATTTTGAGAAGTTCAAGGATAGATATTTGAGCTGATGTTTTTCTCAATTGATTAACAAGATTATACTGACTTGGAGGAGAAATAGTTGTTTTAGATGAACTTCCTTTTAGAACAAATTTTGCTTGACCTCTTGTCACATTAACCTGTTGATATTCTTGTTTTCCCTTGATTTTGATAACATTAACCCGTTGATCATCTGCGTGGATGTGACGTATTACATTGTCCTCAACATTATGTATGCTTTTGGCTTTAGTATTTGATGTTTCCCCCTTTTGATAGTTTGGTAAAGGATCTTTGAATGCTTGATGATCATCATTGGTATGATGCCCTTCGATTGTAATGGTACCATTGTCAATTAAATCTTGTACTAGAATTTTCAAAGCTTGACAATTGTTTGTTCTATGACCCTTACATCGATGATAATTACAATAATATGAGTCATTCCATGATGGTGGTTTGACTCGTGGTTCATAATCTCTTTGTGGAGGTAAGGTGATAACCTTATTATCAAGAAGCTCCTTGAGAGCAGACTCAAGAGATTGACCCAAAGTGGTAAAATTCCATCGATTTGAAAAGAATGAAGGTCTGGATGGATTTGATGTTTGGGTATTGACAAGATTATTATTGAAATTACCACGATTTTGATTGGTCATGTTTTCTTGCTTGGAAATTTGTCCTTGTTGATTGTTGTTTCCTTGCTGAGTTGTATTTCCTTGTTGATTGTTTCTTGGAACACTTGATAGATTGAAAACAGATGGTCTTGTTCGTAAATTATTTGCATCCACTATACCATCATTGACAACATTTTTGTTTCTATTCCAAAACCTTGTTTTATCGTTATTGTTTTGATTTGATGCACTTGGATTATCAAGTTTTATCACTCCTCGTTTAACCAAGGCCCCTTCAATGGTGATTGTGTTTTCAATCAATTTTTCAAAGTTATGAGGACAATGAAGGTTAAGCCTAAAGCTTAATTCTTGATCAAGGCTATTGATAAAGATATCCACTTTTTCCTTTTCAGGAATAGGATGAGAATATCGTGCAAATAACCTTCTCCACCTTTGCAAGAACGTAGTGAAGGGTTCTCCTACTTTTTGTTTCACTTTACAAAGATCAAGCATTGTTATCTAGTGTTGAATGTTGTAGGAGTATTGTGATATAAACTGATTTATTAACTCCTCAAAAGTTTTGATAGGTGGAGTGATTTTTGAAAGCCACTCCATGGATTGTACACCTAAACTTCTTGGAAATAATCGCATCAAGTAGGTATCGTCATAGGCAAATTCTAGACTCATGTTTCGGAAATCCCTAACATGGTCAATGGGATCAGTTTTTCCATTATACCTATCATACTTAGGGATTTCACAATGTTTTGGAAATGGGATCATTTGAAGACTCCTATCAAATGGATAAGGAGATATGTCTTCCAAAACATATTTCTTTGTTGTACCTCCTTGCATTTCCTTTATCTGCCCTTTTAATTCTTTTATTTGTTGATTGAGAGCACTAAAGTCATTAGGAGGAGTTTCAGGACTTTGTTTAATCCCCTCTAAGTCAAAATTGTGAGGTAACTTAGCTCCTTGATTAGCTAATGAAAGAAGTATCATTCTTTGTTTCGTTCTAAAATCTTTTCCATAAGAGTATGGAATTGGGGATCTTGTTATGCTTCTTGAAGCTTTTCATCTGTTAAATCATCAAGATTAAATGTTTCTTCTTCTTTTTCATTGCGGTCACCCATTTTACTTGTAGTGGTTTCTCCCTCATCTTTTTCCATTTGTTTTTGAGATCTTGTGAAGACAGGCATAGGTTTTGTTCCAAGTTCTACTTGCTTTTGATCAAAAGAGTGAAATAGTGCAATTTATGTGATATATATGAAAGTCAGGATAGAATGAAAATTCTATGACTTACACAAAATTTCTAACCTTTTAGCTTGTGTTGTTCCCCAAGTGAAAGGATGAAAATCCTGTTTTAGCGAGAATATAAGCAAAAGATCAAGCAAAGGATGATTTTGCACTTTATGAAATTTTGATCATGGCTTTGTAAAAAGGATGGTTTTTATGATGAATGCCTATGTATTCTAAGTTCTCCATTGCAAAATTTGATTGGGATGAGTAGAATATTCGAATGCGGGTTGAGGAATATAACTGAAACAAATGCATTGACTATGGTTATGCCTTTGAGAAAGTGCTCTTCTTTGAAAGTAAGCTTGTGAATACAAAGGTTCTATGGCATAATCATCTGAAAGACCTCTAACACAATCATGATACCTATGAAGAAAGGTTCTATATTTGAGTAAAACTTTTCGGCTTTGATACAAGAATCGTTGCTTCTTCAATAATTTCTTGTGATTGAGGGGTTTCTTTGGCTTCTTAATCCTTTTGAAAACAGATTTCTTTACAAACTTTGTGGATTTCCAATCTCGTAACATGAGATTACTCAATGTGATAAGGAGTGTTTTGGATGATCTTATCTAAATTAGTGTATTGAAAACACATCAAACAAGTTGTAAAATGGTTGTCTTAGGTCCTATACTAAACATCAAGTGTATAACCAAAATGTTGTTCAAAAATTGTTTTAACAGGTTTTACACATGATAAATACTTCAAACAGACTCACTCTTAGTTCTCAAGTAGGTCATCATAGCAATCAACAACCCACATCTTAAAACTGCGTCGACTCACACAGCCATGTCACCCCCAAAAGGGCGCCCATGTTTTTGTCTTTTCCAGGTGCGTACTCAGAGTGACGAAAGTGGATACCGGATCCCTTGAGCAAACAATCCTTGGAAGTTATATGGTGAGTATCTTAGGGGTAGATTCTTCCCTCCCCTGCACTGTGATTAAAATGATGTTCAGAAACTGACTCGGTAAGATACTACACTAGGTTCTTAGTAAGGGTTTCCGTTCGGTGCGGCAAATGATAGACTCCCTCGAGAGACCTCCCTACCTTTAGAACAAAGGCTTTGGGGATGGTTATCAATGCACACTACCGTCGAATGGGATTTTCATCAACCATCCGCATTTGATTATAGTGGGTTAGAAAACTTGGCTTTAGTTGTTCCCACTTAGGTCGTTCCCGTAGGGTGAGTACTTTTTCCCACTATGGCAGGCCTTCTAAAAGGAGCTAATAAAACAGGAAATTGCATGAAGGGAAATAGGTGAGTTTGGAATTTTGATCACCCAGTTAAGGGGAGAGCATAGGCCTATCACCAAAAACAAAGCAAACACTAATGTATTTTAAGCCCCAAATGAAAATTTTCTAAGCTAAGTGAAGATTTTGCTTCACACAAACAGAAAAATTCTTTTTAGCCAAAAATAAAGTGTGAAATGCCTACCCTAGGATTGCTTCATTTTACCTTTAATGCCTACCCTAGGATTGCTTTATTTTACCTTTAATGCATACCCTAGGATTGCTTCATTTGAAATTAAGTATCTATCCTAGGATTGGTTCATTTTATCTTTAAAAATTTACTAACTGTCCGCGGTCGCGTCGGAGTCAGTTAGACTGTTTTAAACTTAAAAATTACAAAGTACAGGCATGCACTATAACAGAGGTTAAGGGTGCTGCAAAAATCTATTAAAGGCGCTGCAATACTAATTAATAGCGCTGCAATACATATTAAGGGCGTTGCAAAAAGTATTAAGGGCGCTGCAATACTTATCAAAGGCGCTGCAAAAAGTATTAAGGGCGCTGCAAAAAGTATTACGGGCACTGCAATAAGTATTACGGGCACTGCAAAACCTATCAGATGCGCTAAACTGGAGATGAAGTTTGGAAGAC
Organism: Sequoia sempervirens; assembly: GCA_007258455.2. Classification (NCBI taxonomy): domain Eukaryota; kingdom Viridiplantae; phylum Streptophyta; class Pinopsida; order Cupressales; family Cupressaceae; genus Sequoia; species Sequoia sempervirens. The sequence continues at coordinate 14,752 of VDFB02056936.1, forward strand.
GTGTTTCTTGCGCTATTCCGCTGTTTTTGCCTGTAACCTGTCAAAAAAACAACTGCAAAAAGATATTAAAAAGGGGGCAAATGCCCCATGGTGGGCGCCAAAAATGTGTTAATGTTTATATGGTGTAATCTAAATGAAAACAAAACACAAAATGAAACATTATACTGAAAACTCAAATAAAGAAATAAAGATAGCTTTCAGAAGCGTTCCATCTTCCTCTATCTACAGTGATTTCTTTTGAAGCTTTTGCTCTCAGATTGTATAAGCTCAGCTCCTCCAAATGGCAACCTGTAGAACGAGTTATACAAAAGGAAATTCTATCCTATATGCTATGAATATGAAAATGCTCACGGATATGGACAGGGGCTGTAGATTATGCACAGGGGCTGTGAATGGAAAATGTCATGATTCTATGCTATGATTACTATGATTCTATGCTATGAAAATACTGTAAATGCTATGAATGCTATGAATGCTTACAATTTGACTATAATTTACTTGCTTAAAACTTCTATATGATTTGGAGTTCCCGGCAATCATATTTATAGATTTTTGCAGGCACAATCCCGGCTGGCAAGAATCTACGGCTGTGAGATTGTCTGGTAGGTTTGAATGGTGAAAGATGAAGAAGTTGAGAAGAAGATGGAAGAGGTTGAGAGGTTGGAGAGAAGGATGGATTCTTGTCTTCAACCCACGGGAACAAGCCTGCACAGAAACAGAGAAAATTAATTTTTCTGTTTGGGCAGTTTGTTTCACGGGTGTTGAAGATAAATCCCAAAATTAATTAAATAAATAAATTTATTTAATTTGATTTTATGAATTTTGATTTTTGATTTTTAAAAACTATAGAAGATTTTAATTAAATATTTTAGAATATTTAATCATGATGTGACTTTAGAGGAATATGAAATATTAGAAGAATTAATTAAATATTTTGGAATATTTAATTATGAATGGTTATCGAATTTAGAGGAATTAATTAAATGTTTTGGAATATTTTATTATAAATGATATTTAGAAGAAAAGAAGAATATTTTAATCTTTATTTGAATAAAATATTCAAACTAAGATTATATGATAATTAATATAAATAAATCATAATGTTTATTTAATTAATTAAGAAATGAATACAAAAAGATGATTAAATAAACTTATTTATTTAATCGAAATGAAATAATGGATAATATAAATAAAATATTTAAATTTATTTATATATAGATGGAATTCTAAGATTTAATTAAATATTAAAAATATTTAATTAATTACCAGACAATGTGATGTGACCATTTTTAGGTGTATACAAATATAATCTAGAACACCAAGAGGACTTAAAAGCCTGCATTCCAAAGATGGCTTGTGATTTACAACATGTTCCATTCATCTTGTGTTTGCATTGGCTTATGAGGTGCACCAGGCTTCGGCTATAGTGCTGGGCTTTTGGATTTTAAAGATTTAGTCTTTTGTTTACCAGAAGAAAATAAAATGGACTATCAATTTGATGAAATATTAGTCTTCTATTTACAATTTGATTAAAGATTGATCTTCTGTTTCCCAGAAGAGTCTGAATTTAAGTTTGTGTTTACATTGGTTTGTGGGGTGCGCCAGGCTTCTGTTGTAGTGCAATACAGAAGCGACGCGCGAAGAACCCTGATAGCAAGCTACCGTTTAGTTCTTCCCCCTTAAGAAATTAATTTAATATCGTGTGATTCATTGAATCACATATCAGATATTAAACTGATAAGAACAGATACTACACTTGATCTTAGCCAAAAGGCCGAGAAAGGTATGCTTTTCATCTTCCCTTCCTCCTCTCTTTCTATCCATCCTCTCTTCCCTTTTCCCTACCTTGCCTACATGTGGGATAAATGTGTAGGAATTTCGACCCTCTTACTTCCTTTTTCTCTACTTTTCATAGAAGCTCTAGACGTTTTTCCGTTGCTATTGAATTGTTTTTTCAACTTTATAGATAGCATTCATGTAATATACGGAATCACTTCCGTGGACTTAAGTCAGGGATATGGCATCAAACATTTCCTCTGATTTAGCCACCGAATTTCAAATTCCTAAATCTACCTTTCCTGTAGAGCTACAGCTGTGCAGAAATGTTGTCCCTAATTCATAGTAGATTATTTTCTTACACTTGCTTTGTGCCAATTGTAGGTGACAATGAAGAAATAGAGTTTCTAATGTTGGTGAAATGCTCCTCCTATTCTAGTATTAAAAGGCGGCTTCAGAAGAATATGGAATCAAAACTATTAGAAGGTTCTTCTTCTGAGGCTTTCATGGGGTTGGTAGACCTGATTAAGATCACAATATTAGGGAAATACTTGAGGTTGCATTCAAAATGTTTATTTTTATTCGAGATCTACATCTCACAGATAAGATCACTTCCCGCTCCCACCTTCTGGCTCAAATTGATGGCTACATTTTTGCTCAAAAATGCAATTAGAGCTTTAGGAAAAGGGTCTCCTATGAAAGGGAAAATGTTTCATAGACAAACCAAATATTCTGAAGGATTAGAGTTGTATATATTTGTAGTTTATATAATGTTCTCTTTTTCAAACATGGCATGCCTTAACATTTGAAAGACATTTATGAATCAATAAGTTTCATGAAAATTTTACATGCTTGAAAAAATCAACTATCAAAATTTTTCCCTGCAAGTTCCACACAACAATTACAAGGTATGGTCACTTGTTTTAGTTGATATATTTCCCAATACTATAAATTATTTCAAAATATCTCAGAATTTATTTGTTTTCCAAGCATTTTTTTGATGCTCATAAATGCATATTTTAGGTTTTTGAAAACCGCAACAAATTTCAAACTCTTGCAATTACATTGGCAAAATTTCTATATACTAAAGTTGAAAACAAACACGACCAACTCATGGAATTCACTGTGTGCACATGGTATACATCCTACCTAGGAGAGGACAACTTTGTAGGGGAGGAATCTACGTTTATTGTTAACATATATTGTTTATTTTATCAATTATTATTTTTAAATTACATAATAAGGTAGATTTCATTCTCCGAGCATTATTCACAGCAAATCGAATTTATATTGTTCATATTTTTCTGCAGTTGTGAGAGATTTCATGGTTTGGATAAGCAAGATGTTCAATAAATTGGCTAAAAAAGGTAAACAATTAAAATTTGTCATTGTCGGGTGAATTTTTGTTTTTTTCAAAATGGTGTAGAGAGGCACATGAAAGAATGCATTCAGAGGTGTTGGGTCCCTGCTAGGGCAGCGATGCCCTAGCTTCGCTTTGCTTTCCTTGGCTGCATCTGTGTTCTCTGCTCTTGCTCTTCTGCATTGGTGTGTGGTCTTTCTCTTTCTCTGTTGCGTTGGTTTTATCTGTGACCTTCCTGCATTTGAGTGTGGTGGGGGTGTTTGGGGTGTGTTTTGGTGCCTCGGGAGTTTGTGGAGGAGATTTCCAGGGTGGTTTCTCAGGTGCATGGGGTCTGCTGCGTGTGGATTGTGGTGTGGGGTCTACTATGGGGATTTTGAGGAGTGGGGTTCTTCTGGTGGGGTGTGGAGGTTAGTGGGGTAGATTTCTTGTTGGCTTGGGGTGCCAGGTGTGGAAAGATGGTTGAAGTCTCCAAGAGCTTGGTGATTGCGGGTGTGACGCCACCTCCGGGCTTCGTTAAGGACATGCATGCTCCGATGATGAATAACTCTTTTGTGGGTGAGAGCTCTAAGCTCGAGAAAGTGAATGGTTGTTTGCCACGGAGTCACGCTCGTTTGGTTTTGGTTATCTCTCCAGAATCGGTGCACGAGGACTTTTCTTATTGGACTCAACACATTCTGATTTGTAAGTTTTTGGGTATTCATGTCCCCCTCTCGGCTTTGGAGTCTTGGATGCATCGTTCCTAGTAGGTTGAAGGTGACTTTGATAGTTTGGTGGCGGGGAACGGGTTCTTTATGGTTGATTTTTCTTGCATTTCATATCATAATTGTGTTTTTGAGGGGGGACATATTTTTACAATCATGTGGGTTTATTCATGAAACCCTGGCATGGGGGTTTCAATGTGGCTGAGGATCTGCCTTCTCGGGTTCCTGTATGGGTTTGCTTGCCATGGCTACCTTTGGAGTTCTAGAGAGAAGATATTCTACAACGGATAGCGGCCTTTTTGGGGAAGCCGGCTACCATTTCTTAGAATACTTTGGATAAAAAGGTATTTTCTTTCGCTCGCATTTGTGTTGAAATTGATTTAAATAATCCATTGCTAGATTCTTTGGAGATTTGTATTGGCTCTACCTCATGGATTCAATAGTTAGATTATGAGTCCCTTCCTTTTCGTTGTTGCTTTTGTCATGAGTATGGACACCTTCAGCGTTAGTGTCCTCGGGCATCCAGAATGGCTGGGGTCTCTTCTTCTCCATCATCGGGGCCTTCGGTGGAGAAGGCAGATAAAAGCAAGGTGTCTGTGGCTAAAGGGGGAAAGGCTGAGAGAGGGCCTGATAAGGATGGCTTCATTCCCACTAAACCAAAAGCTAAGGGGAGAGGTCAGAAGTGACCCTATAAGGATAAGCAGAGTGATTGGGGATTCAATCACTTTGAGGTTTTGGATAATCAGGCCTTGGAGAAGGGGATTTGTATTGAGATTTTGTCTGGGGCTACTGGTATGGATATAGGGCTGGAATAGGAAATTGTTGTTAGGGACATTTCTCTTCCTTTGGAACAGGGAGGGTTTGGGTCTGCTGACACTCCTACTAGTTTACATGATGATATTATATTAGTGGACTTAGCTAAGGAGGCGTTGTCTTCAGGAAAAGGTCAGGGATCAGCTTCTTATCTGGGAGTGCTCCAACGCCCTCTTAAGAAGGGGAATTTTGATAAGTCTCCTAAAGTTGGTCGCAAGAAGGATGTGGACAAGATTAAATCTACTGGGGATTTGTTGGTGGAATTGGGCTTTGTTAAGACCTTGGACGCCCACTTTGCTCAACCTTCCCCATGAATATTCTTTCTTGGAATGCAAGGGGGTTGAATAGCGCCTCCCGTCAAAAAACTATTTAGGATTTGATTGGGGTTCATTCTCCAGATATTTTTTGTGTGTAGGAGACTAAGCTTCAGGTGGACTACATGCTTCAGTATGCTCCTCATATTTGGTTTTCTGGTTAGTGTCAGTGTATTGGCTCTAGGGGAAGTTTTGGAGATTTGGCACTTTTTTGGGATCCTCGTAAGGTTGTTCCTCGCTGGTGGATTTCTAGCCATTCCTCTATCTCAATGGTGGCCTTGGTTTTGGACTCTAGTGAGACTATTTTGGTTAGCAATGTTTATGCTTTGGTTGACATCCATGGTAAAAGCCAGCTTTGGGCCCATATCACATTTGTTAGGTCTTGTGCTCCTTATTTTCCCTGGATCTTAGCTAGTGATTTCAATTCTATCTTGTGTCTGGAGGAGAAAAGAGGAGGGTTGTCGAGACTGAGTCCTACTTCAAATTTGTTCCGGGCTAGTGTGGCTTCTCTTGCTCTTATTGATGTCAAACCTTCTAATGGCTTATTTACTTGGAATAATAGGTGAAGTGGGCCAGAGGCGATTTTTGAGTGGTTGGATAGGTTTCTTGTTTCTAGTTTTTGGGTTGGGGGTAGCGTGGTTATTTGCTTTGAGATTCTTGATTGGTGTGGCTCTGATCATTGGCCAATTAAGTTTTCAGCTTCTCCTTTCCCTAATCCAAAGAATCCTCCTTTCAAATTTCAACTTATGTGGCTTCGTGATTCTTCTTTGTATAATCTTGTTGCTCAGTGGTGGCGAGATGGAGCCCCTACGTATGGTACAACTATGTATTCTTTTGTTAAGAAGCTGCAATGTGTTAAGTTTGATCTTAAGAGATGGAATAGGTTTGTTTTGGCAATTTTTGTGCCAAGAAAAGGGAAGTGCAGGAGCATCTTGCTGTTATTACTCACTAGATTAGGGATCTAGGTTTTTCATAAGCTCTTGGGCATGCTGAGTCCCAGGCTCTTAAATCTGTGGAAGAGTGGGAGCTTCGTGAGGAGTTATTCTGGAAACAAAAGGCTTGGATTGACTGGCTTCAAGAGGGTGACAAGAATACTACCTTCTTTCATCACTCTATGCAGGCTCGTCGGAATAAGTGTTATATCTCTTCTCTCGTTAACTTTGAAGGCTTAGTTTTATCCTCGCAACAGGTTTTATCCAGAGAAGCTTGCCTATTCTTCTCTGCTTTGTTTATTGAGGATTCTCTTCATGCTGAGGTTGATGAGAATATGATTCTTGCTTGTATTCCTTCTTTGATATCTAATGAGTTGAATGCTTCTCTCATATGCTCGATTACTCTGTCTGAAGTGGAGGAGGTTGTGTTTGGGATGAATAAGGGGAAGGCTCCTAGCCCTGATGGGTTCCCAGTTGAATTTTTCTAGGAGTTTTGGGAAATTGTGAAGTTGGATTTGTTGGAGGTTGTCCATGAATCTTTTCATAACAAGCAGATGCTTCGAGCCCTGAATGCTACTCTTTTAGTCCTCATTCCTAAGGAGGGTGCTGATAGGTTTGAGTTTTTTTGAACTATTGCGCTCTGCAATGTGGTGTATAAGATTATTACAAAGTTGATTGTTGAGCAGCTTAAATCTTGCTTGCCTGTTGTTATTTCTGAGGAGCAAGGAGGTTTTGTGGTGGGTCATCAAATTTTGGATGGGGTGCTGATTGCCTCTAAGGTCATTCATTCCATGGCGACCTCTAAGGATAAGTCTATGTTTGTCAAGCTGGATATGGAAAAAGCATATGATAGAGTTAAATGGAGTTTCCTTCAGAAGATTTTGTTGGCCTTTGGGTTTTCTTCTGATTGGGTGAGTTGGACTATGAGTTGTGTGACTTCCTCCTCATTTTCTGTTATTGTGAATGGTGAACCTTCAGAGCTGTTTGGTGCTACCAAGGGCCTTCATCAGGGGGACCCACTCTCTCCCTATCTGTTTATTATTATGGTTGAGGGGCTGGGTCGCTTTCTTAAATCTCGGGTCTCTCTAGGTGTTATTCATGGTTCGCAGTGGGGGATGGGTCTACCTACTCTTTCTCACCTCCAGTTTGTGGATGAAACCTCTCTTATTGGACTGGCTCATATTCGTGAAGCTGAATCCTTTAGGCAAGCTTTGGACATCTACCTTGCTGCTTCAGGTCAGAAAGTTAATGAGCAAAAGTCTTCTATCTTTTTCTTTAATACTCCTTTGGCCATCCAGAGGAGGATTGCTACTATTTTGAGGTTTCAAATTGGATCTCTCCCCTTTGTCTATCTAGAGATTCCTCTTGCCGTTGGTTTTCAACCCAGATCCTCTTGGCAGATGTTGCTTGATAAGTTGAGGAAGAAGGTAACTCATTGGACTCATTGGTGGTTGTCTACAACTGCTAGAGTTACCCTCCTTTAGTCCGTTATCTAGGCCTTCCCCATCTACAAGTGTTTTGTTTAATTGGCCCCTATGTATTTCCTTTGGGAATTTGATGCTCTCTCTCGACAATTCCTTTGGAGTGGTAACTTGATGACTTCTAAGTGGAGCCTTGTTAAATGGGATTATGTGTGTAGACCAAAGCAGGAGGGTGGTATCAGTTTATGCTCTTCTATTTTGAATGGACAAGTTCTTGCAACGAAGCTTTACTGGCGCTGGTGTACTAATCAACACCAGTTGTGGGCCCGTGTTCTTAACTATAAGTATCTTTGTTGTGTTGCTTCTCATGAGATTCCTCACTATCCTTTAGAGGGGAGTGGTTCTATGATTTTGTCTACTTTGAAAGTGGGAGCTCAGTTGATTAAGCGTGCACTTTTTTGGATCTGTCATTCGGGATCACAGGCTCTTTTTTGGTGGGATTCTTGGGATGGTCACCCACCTATTCTTTCTGCTTTTCCTCATCTTCAACCCCTCTGTGATGTTTTTATTGCTACTGGTTGGGACATCATTGAGCATTACAAGATTACTGAGCATTGTGGCTCTGTTGTTTCTTTTTGCTGGAAGCACCCTTCTAAGTGGCCACCTGGGGGCTCTCAGGGGGATAAGCGGGAGCTTGCTCAGCTTTTGGCTTCTCGGGCTTGTAATTCGTTGAGGGGACCAAATATTTTAGCTTGGGATGGTTTTGATATGTCTGGGAAGTACTCTGTGTCTACTGGCTATAAGCAATTGGGTCGACAGTTGTTTGGGGATATTGAGGTCCCTTGGTGGAAGTATGTTTGGCATAAGTTGTCTTGGCCCAAGTGCAATTTCTTCATGTGGTTGGTGACTCAAAACCGGTGTCTTACTTGGGATAATTTATGCAAGCGTGGTTTCCAGGGTCCCTCTTTTTGTGTGTTGTGTCGTGAGGCTGAGGAGTGTGCTTCTCATCTCTTCTTCCAATGTTCCTATGCTCAGGAGATTTGGCATCTTTGGTGGTAGGTGTGGAATATGCCATGTAGGCATGTTTCCTCTTTGGCTAAGATTGTGGATCAGGGGAGTAGGGCCCCTATTTCAACTTCCTTTCTTCAAGCTGCTTGGGCGATTGGCCCATCCTTCATTATTTGGAATCTTTGGTTGGAGAGGAATCGTAGGATTTTTTAGGATGTGATGATGGAGGCCCCTCTCTTGTGGTGGAAATTTTTTCATTCTTTGGGAGAAATGATCGCGACCAAGTGTGATCTGACTAATTCGATTGCTCCTTCTAATGTTGGTTGTTTCAATCGCCTTCATCTTCCTCTGCAATGGCAGCTCATGCACAATAGGTGTAGGCATCCAACACTGAAGGTGAATAGGGAGGGAAGACGGTCTCCTCCTCCTCAAGGCATCCTAAAAATTAACACGAATGGCTCTTCTCATGGAAACCCTGGTCATGCTGGAATTGGTGGTGTTGGTTGGGATAGTTTTGGGGATGTTCAATTTATTTTCTCTATTTATAAGGGTCTTCATACTAATAATCTTATGGAGGCTTAGGCAATTTTATTGGCTGTGGAGCGTGGCAATTAGTTGGGGTGGCACAGGATTATATGTGAATCTGATTCCCAGGTTGTGGTGAACTTGCTAAACAGGTAGAGGTTAGATGATGTTAGTTGGCACCTGGCTTTGATTATTGAACAAATTCTCAATCTTTGTGTTTCTCTTGAGTTTGTTACTTTCACTCATATTCCTAGGGAGTGGAATGGTGTTGCTGATTGTTTGGCTAAATGGGCTTCTGATCATATTCAGGATTGGAATTTGGTTGATTGGGGTCAATTACCCCCAGATTTGTCTCAACAGTTGGACCATTTGGTGGAGCTTGATAAGGCTGTGTAATGACTTTGCTCTGTAATTTTCTCTTGTTTTAATAAATTTTTACCCCTCTTTTATGTGAAAATTTGTCATTTTCAAGACTTATTTTAAATATATGATGCAGAATTAATCAATTTTAATGGTTGCACAATGAACATAATGATTAACCTTGCCAACAGTATTGGCTACCTCAAAAAAATTATAATCAAATATATATTTTATCGACTGACAACGGCTGGGAATTCCCATCGGGATTGCATACATAAGCTAACTTACCACTCACAGTTTTGCCAATTAACACTTGAGAAACTTGATTTGGAATTGGAGTATGAATTTGGATCTTATAATAGAATTAGAAAATTTACACTAGAATTATGTTTTAATAAGTAGCCCAAGAGTTTGTGTTTTCAAATTGAAAAAGTTGCATTTCATTTCCTTGATGAGATTTGATTTGATGCTAGCTGTGAAGAGCTAAATTGTAATTATTGGTTATTTTGAGAGATCTCAAGAGTTTTTGGGAGGAATGTTAGCCTATTTCCTTTAATTCAAAATATTAGCCTACATGTGCATAGGAAACATGTGACAGAAAAAATGCAGGCAAAGAGGAGAAATACAGATGAAGCTCTGATTTTATTAAAATGACTTGCTTGCCTTTTATACAGCAGAGGTCTGAATCTTATATTCGGAAATAGACTGGACTCTAATCATACCACAAATTAGGGGGTTTATTGACAAAACGAGACTGGACTAATTTCACTAATTTAGCATGTATTAACTGAATCTGCATAATCTCGAGAATCAGTGATGGTAACAAATTATTCCAACACTCCCGTTTTAGCCAAAATCTATCATTGTTATTAACTTTTTATAGTTCTAGTCTTCTCAATCTACCATTTATGTTTGAGATTGGGAGACATTTAGCGAGCATGTCAACAACATGCTTTCAGTGCCACAAAACTTCAGCTTCTCTTCACCACCTTCAGTTTTCTTGCAAATAAAGTGGTGTTAGATTTTTATTTGTTTCATTCTCACATGGAACTTCAGATTTTCTATGCAACTCTGATTATCATAAGTTATGATAGTAGGTGGTGGTGGCTCATATCCTAAATCTTTAAGCAACTTCTTTATTGCTTGTGTTGCTACTTATGTTCAATCTTTGTGAATACAAAGTAACTGTCAGTTACCTATTGCTTCCCAGCTGACACAGCCATTTCCAATCTCAAATCTCTTCTCCTATCAACATCACCCACCCAATCAGCATTACAGTACCCAAGAATTGTAATGGCACAGTTTCCCTATCATAAAGTTCTAGACAACCAGAAGCAGTTTTTGAATTCACCATGTGCACATGGCATACATCCTACTTAAGAGAGAGCAGCTTTGTAGGGGAGGAATGGTGATGAAGAGAGCTAATTATTTAAAGCCATCTTTGTTTATAATTATGAGGATGATAATCTTTTCCTAATGTTAGTCTAAATTAATTAAATAAAAATTAATTAAATAAATTCATATAATTAGAAAGAAATTAACTTAGATTAAATTAAAAATACGGGAATTGATAATTGAATAATAAATATTATATTAAGATATTAATAACAAAAGCAGAGTGGACCCTCCAACAATTTAAGAACCAGATTGATTTTTCCTAGGACAAAGTCAACAGATTGGATAGTGCCTTCAATAGCTTGAGTTCCATCATTTATGGAATCATGAATAAAGCAATTTTCAGTACAGCGTTTGGAATGTCAAAGGTAAGAAAAATGAAAAGTAGAATGAATGCAAACCAAGATGTTGAAATGTCGAATGAAGACAATGTTGGTGATGAGGTGGACCCCTGGAGAAATGATCTATAACTATTAAAAAAGGAATCGGACCTAATTAACTATCAAAAAGAATAGTTTGGTTTTTTGTTGTTTCTTTGTTTTGGGGGCCTGCGTGCCTTTCTCTCGTTGGCCTACGTGCCCTATTGTTTCATGTTTTAGATTGTTTCTTATTTTTTGTTGTTTTTCTGGTTTGGTTATGGTTTTAACTAGTGGTCGGTTGGCCTACTTTATTGTTGTTGTTTTGTTTTGTTTAGGAGTAGAGCCCTTTCCTTGCTTTTTAATCAAAAAAAAAAAGGAGAGTGACCTTAGTTATGGGAATAATTGCAAAGAATAGATCTGACGTAACTTACTAAATTTCACTCAACTTTCTAGAAAATGCTTTGGAACTGTCATAGTCTCTAACTTTTATATAGTTTGATCCTCTAGTTTTGGGTTTCACACAATGCAAATTCATCATATAATACATGAATCTAATCCACTAAAGAGCACACTTCTGCTCTTCAATTAATTGGACTCTAATCTCTACTAGCTACTAAAGGTTGGCAGTATTGAAAAATGCAATGGGGAAGTTGTTGGACTACAAGGTTCAAGTCCTCTTAGGTTCAATGGGTACATGGAGGAACCATCACTCTTTTTTTTTATAAATAGACAACCTAGTCCATTTGGAGCATTAAAATAAAAAAAGGTGTCATTTTTAAGGAAAAAATGTTAAAAGCTCCTAAATAGCTAAAGGGGAGAGGATTGTCATAACAAATTCTACATATTGCAATGAATTTGTAAATTTTACTTTGTTTTAGTTTGCTTAAGTTATTTAAATAGCCACCCCTAGCTCCCAACAAATCATCTCGTTTTCATTCTTGAAACTCAACATATTTTTTTGTTGTTCATCAAACTACTTACCTATAGCATTATGTCCCCCAATCCCATTTGTGGGTGGTGGTGGGTTATATTGTCCATGAATTGTTAACAAAGTAAGCCTAAATAGTAAGAGTGCATGATTTTCCAAACAATGTCTATAGTTGAATTAAATTTCATACATATTAAATTGTATGGTTGTATGGTTGTATTTAAGTATTTTTCCCTAAAATATAATAAAAACTTGACTACAAATATAAACACCATGAAAGGGAAATTTTGGGAAAACCTTCAATATTCTAAAGGATTATAGTTGTAGATGTTTCTAGTCAATGATGTTTCCTTCTTTAAACATGATATGCCTTAACATTTGGCGAAAAACATTGAATCAATAACTTTCATAAAAAAAACTATTTGACTAACAAGATCAATCATCGAATTAAGCCCATGCAAGTTCCATTGAAAAATACAAGGCATTGTAAGACATTTTGGTTAATAGATTTCCCAAGGCTTTGGCAAATGGGGATGTAAGTATTTCAAAATTGCTTTGAACTTTTTTTCTTCCACGTGTTTCTCCTTATGGTCGTAAATGCACATTTTAAGCTTTCAAAGACACCAACAAATTTTAAACTCTCACACAAGAAATATGTTATTTTGATGAATAGATGGTATATTATTGCCACTCCTAATTACCAATGGTAACCACCCAAGAATTGCAACAGCGTTCCTTCCCTATTGTAGAGTTCCACACAACCATGATCAATTCTTGGAATTCATCATGTGCACATGGTATACATCCTACCTAGGAGAGGGAAACTTTGTAGGGGAGGATTGGTGGTCAAGGGAGATAATCATTTAAAGTCATCTTCATTTATCATTAACATATATTATTTATGTTGTCAATCACTAATTCTATTAACTACATAATTAGTTGAGTCTTAATTCTCCTAGGATTAATCATGGTGAAAGGTATTTATATAGTTTATAGTTTTCTATAGTTGTAAGATATTTCATGGTTCTAGTAGGCATGATATCCACCTAATTTGGGTAAAAAAATTTAAAGATTTTCATTTTCATAGAGGTTGTATTTTTCAGAGAATATGGTACAAAATCAATCAATTGTGATGGTTGTACAATGAATAAGTTGAAAGAATAATGCCCATATATTATGTAGATTACATGTCATTATTTGGTTATGTTTAGTTAGTCTATACTTTTTCAATAATTATTAAGTAGTTAGCTAGCAACTATATGTATTTTCTGATTTAGTCACTCATGCAATTTTCTATATAATGGACAAATTTCCTTCTCAAATAGACAAGTGTAGGGATTTTCATATTTGTGTTGTCTATGATTTGTAAGTTGTTATTCTTATTTATTTGTATTGAAACTCTATATCTTTATTTTGTATCATAGTTGGACAAGAGTATTTGTTGTTTTATGTAGAAGTTCTATACAATAGTAGCGGGTGATCCCATAATACTAGTTTACAATTTTTGGCCAAACTGGATACTGAACTGATTTTTTCTAACTAAATCTTCACTTTTGGGCACCTATAGCAGCTAAACCGTGAGGAATTTGAAGATGATGTGAACAAGTGATTTGTGACATTTTGTCTGTAGATTCTAAATATATTTTTTCCAAAAATTTTGGAATTAGATTACACTTCTTTTTCCATCTCCTTCGAAAACTAGTTTTTATCAGTAAACACCATTTTTAAGGAGTGATGCTCACCGTATACAACATAACTTTTTTTCTATGAAGGATAAAATTATAGTTTTTCAAATTTAGATTTGTAACTATGATATATAACCTTTCATTTGGTTTTATAGTGTTTTATTGAATATTTTTTCCTTAATCAAGTTTCAAAGTCAAACCAATTACAATTCAGACATAGGTGGACCGTATACAACATAACTTTTTTTGTATGTATCAAAATTCCATTTTTTTTTAGTGGATCAAGGACATCAACACCTAGCTTGCACATATTTTTTAGAATTTTATTTTGATAATCTGCTATTTTTCCACATGTGCATAACAAAGAGGTTGATTTTCGATGAAAAACCTATGTTTAATCAAACTAAAAACAAATACATAATAAAAACCAAAACATATTAAAATTATATTCATTGGATAGCTCGTTCCAAGGAATACCGTTATCCAATTGGGTCTGTGAAGTCTCCTCCATTTTCATCCTCAACTTGAGCTTTGAAGGGAAAAATTCTAGAGATTTTTGGTGCCGAAGGGGGAGAAGGAGGGAAAATGGGGGTTCGAATGAACCTAGGTTCAAGCGAACCCCCCTTTCTAGAAATTTTCTCTTTGTTTTTTATTCTGAGAAATGAGAAATATGTGGGACCTAGCATTTAATAGGATTCGCTCGAAGGGGGGTTCGAGTGAGTTTGAACCCTAAGTTTGTTCGAACCCCCCAAAACCCAAAATTTTTTCATGGGGGTGCTTTTTACAATTTTTCTTCCTCAACAAAATTGTAAACCAATTTTGTGGAATCACCCTAGCATGTGAAAGAGAAATCCACTAGAATTTTTTTTTTGGTAGCATGTCTATTTTATAATTTAAAATAAATTGATGGTTCAAAATTTTAATGATTCCTTCAAAGAAAAAGTGAGTTGTGTAGATATCATGATTCCTATTTCTTATAAAGAGGTGCTTGAGACAATGGAAGTGTCTCTGAAACCTCAAGTAAAAGAAAAGGAGGTGGCTCAAGTACCTTATGCTAGTATTTTTCTGAGCTTAATATATGTTATGGTCTATACAAACCAAACATTGTCCAAGTAGTTGGATTCCTTAGTCATTTCATGGGTAATCCTAGACAAGAACATTGGGATGTAATGAAGAGGGTCTTCAATTATTTTTGAGGAACCTTCAATTACTCCATTTATTATCATAGTATTTCTACAAGAGACCAACATAATGATTATTCATATATTTGTGGATTCAAATTAGGTTTGAGATATTGATAGTAGGAGATACAATAGTGGATATTTTTTCACTATGTTTGATGTTGCCATCAAATAGATGACTCGTAAGAAAAAGGTTGTGGAATATTTTCTATTGTAATTAGAGTACATGGTAGCTAGTCACACTTGTAGGAGTCCATCTAGCTTAAGATGTTGTGTTTAGATGTTGGTCTAGATCAAAGAGCTATTATAGTTCTATGTGATAGTCAAATTATCATATGTTAGATAAAAAAAAAAACCTTTCATGTAAGGATGAGTCCCATTGATGTTTGATACCATTTTGTTCATGGCATGGGAGGGTGATGCTAGAGAAAGTTAACACTTTGTTGAATGTGGAAAATGTATTGATAAAGCAAGTGAGCACAAAAAAATTCAAGTAGTGCTCTAAGTTTATCTAGGCAACTTGGCCTCTAGAATTTTTTTTGAGGTTATTCAACATCACTTCTAGGGGTGCCTAATGGGTATATCTCTTCAAGTTCTATAACATTAAAAAAGGGGGCCCCAAAGGCCTCCCTAATTAAAAGCTACGACATCTATAGGTTGAGACTCCCACATTGAAAATGTAAAAACATCTAAGATAGAAGAAGATTTATAAGAGAGATTTACACTTGTTGACCAACTTATGAAACCCGTTACAATACATCATAAGCCATTTTTGAATGGAGATAGTGGAGTCAAAATAGATCATCCAAGTCAGTCAATGGATTGTGACGTGTTTATGGCAAGAGGAAGGAATATGTTATTTTAACCTATAGACTTATCTGGGAAGTTAGGTGTTGGACTTTTAACTAGGGATTTAGGCACCACATTTTATATGGTTTTATCTTATATATTTGTGTTACCATTTGATGGTTTCATGTATTATTTGTCCTATTTATTGGGTGCTTACGATGGAGGTTTTAAGATTTGATTCATAGGTATTAACATATGATGTTGGAATTACTCCAAAGTTTCAAATGTTGGCGATACTCCTATAAGGGCATGTCCCTGAGATTCTATTGTACCCTATTTTGTTGATAATACAATTGGTTCATGTTTTGGAGTGAGATTTTTCTCTTGAAATTCTTTTCCCATGTGCACTTGTGTTGTAGTATAATTTTATTTATGTAAATGTATGCATTTTTTCTTTCTCTAATTGTAAATATCTATATTTTTCACATTACTCTTCTCTAAGATTAGTTTAGGAATAATTTCCACTTACCTTGCTTCCTTTTAGAGAGGATGTTACCAAGTGTAAAACTCATATATGGTGTGGATTACATGGGAAAAATATGTCATTATGTGTCTAATCGGTATGGTGCCAAGTATCATACTCATATGGAGCTAGTTCCTATGGCATAACATTTGCAAGTGTAGCATACATATGGAATCAATGCATGTGGATGGTGATGTCCCCATGTATCGCACACATATGGTCTAGTATAGAGTTGGAAAGGTAAAGCATGTGTTGGAAACACATAATGTAGGGAGTATGAAAACATATATGAAGTAAAATTATTTAAAAACTTAAAAAAATATTTGAAGAGTTTAAATAGGATTGTGCTCAAAGGTACCTTAAGTGTTGGATTGAGAATTATGAAGGTTGATTCTTGAGCTATGTGAGAAGTAGTAGCACTAAATCTATATATTTGCACAAGATAATTATGTTCTAGGCTAGCACAAGAATTGTAGAGAGCAATGTTGTTATTGGTTTAATGTATGTGACTCTACTTTGACCATTCACCCTTTTATGAGGAGCAAAGGTCCCTATTGCATTCTAGAATTCATTAAGCATGTAGGAAATTGAATGATAATGACCTAATGAACTACAATAGTTCTATTTAGATGAATGGTATTATTTTAAATCAGTATAATAATCATCAGAATTACCAAACATGTAGCCTTGTAAGAAATAATACTAATTATCTATGATTTTGTTTCAATCAAAATTATTTTCTTCAAATAAATATTTGTAATTTAGGAGGAAGTTCCATGTGGGTGGATAGAACTTGTAATTTATTGAGAACTAGCATTAAATAAGATAAAATCTTGGGAATAATCATGTGTTTAATATATATTTTTTAAGTTACAGGATCCTATCCCATTATATTAACATCAAAAGAAAACATTTCAAAGTTCTTAACTAAAAGTTTCTAAAAAGAATTAAAACTCAGGCCTAACCAAAATACCCAAGCAACACCTAAATTCAGTATCCCTTTTTAACTTGGTATCAAAATGCCATATTACATCTGTCCTTTAGTTTTTTTGGAGGAATACTTTTTTTCTCTACCCGACTAGCTATTTTTTTGATGCCCAAATCTTGTTGATCATTTTTTTAAAATTTATTAATTAATAGTGATTCATCCCCATGGGGGGGGAACTCCTCCAAACATGGATCAAAAGGGGTCACAAATAACCATAGGAATAAAATTAATTATGGAAAGCCTCCAATGCAAGATCCTTCTCTAACAAAGAAGGTAGTCAGTTAGCCAATCCATTTCCCTTAAAATAAAATGAAACCTCTACTAAAAAACAATTATCCTTATGTTTGGAAGCATAGGGAGAAATAAAATTCCTCTCTAAAGAAAAAATGTTATCCTCTTTTTGTTGAAGGGGTGTTACAAGGCCTCCTTCCCCTCCCACAATTCAATCCAAAAGTGGTGAGACTCAACCCCTTACCACTAAGTGGCATTTAAGGAAGAACTATTTTTGAAAATATCTAAAAGAAAGGTTGTCCCTGTTTGGACAAAGAGAGGAAAAATGATCATTTTTAAAAGATCTACAACAACGGAAAGGAATGTTAACATAATCTACAACTTAAATCCAATATCTCATTCTTTTTCTTGTTATTGAATTAGGAAATACCCTATTAAGTCCATTTATATGCAAATTTTGGAAAAGATAGAGTTGGAGATAATGGAAGTTTCAAGAGAATATTATGGTTTTCCAATGGATTTACCTATCATGCTAATTCTTTAAGAAATCAAAAAGAAGGAATACCTAAAACCTAGTTAACTTTCAGCTCGGATACCGAATGATGAGAAATAAATAGGTTCAATACCAATTGTTAGGAAATTCAATTTGTCCTTGTTCCTACAAAGTAACACTACATTCAATTGTTCCTCATAGTTTCTACATCCAAAGAGCCGATTTTATAGATGTGTGAAGATTTCTTAAGCCCAAAAAAAGGCTTCTAAATATGACTCTTCAATCCAAATGACCTAAAGGTTGGAAATCCTCTATGAAATATGAAAGGAAACCTAATTTTGGCTCCAATACTTTCCCTCAATCATGGGCACCCAAAATTGGAAGATAAATATTACATTAAATGCAATAAATGATAGAAAACCAAGTGACACCTATTGCCTCATTCCAATCTTCCACTTGGAGAATCCCAATAGTCACTCATTTATCCTTTCCTTTATCTTTTATTATCCCATTCTAGGCATCCACGTGTGGGGGAAAGAAATATTAAATATTTATGTCCATACATCACCTTTACAATTGCTAATGGACCCATCACCCCTTAAGAGTACAAAAAATGGTGAGAATTAATATTATAGAATATTTTACCAATACACCCTAAAATCCTAGAGACACTTTCCAAAGATGTTGGAACCATGACATAGGATTTATAAGGAAATTATGGATAAATCTTGACATCCATTAAATGGGTGTGTTAATTCAATATGGAATCTAGGCTTAAATAGCAAACCAATGAATCCTTCAATTTTGTCAAAATTCCTAGGTGCAAAACCTAGATGAGCAACAAGTAAATAAGGAAGTATTTTCTTAGGCATGGTGTTCATGATATGGATTTAAACAAGCATTATAAGCAATGTAAGTAAGTGTAGATAAAAAAATGGAAAAGAGCTTGCAAATGGCATCCAAACTTGACCTGAGCATCTAAATTTCCAACAAATCTACCTTTTTACGGTCTAGTTGCACCTACTTTCTTTTCTTCCTAAAATTCATCCCAAATCTACTTGTCCATTATCTTGTCCTTCCTCCCATTTTTCATTTTTGAAATGAACCCCAAACTTGTAAATTTAATGGTAGTTATGGGTCCTACTCTCCATGGGTGCACCATTTTTGGTTAAACTAGATACAATTATATATATATATATATATATATATTTATGTCATGGTATGGTCACCTCCTACTAAGCTGGAGCCTTAATTCTTGTCCTTTCTTGGTCACGTTTTCTCCTAGTTTTACTTTCACTTTTTTTGTTTTATTTTATATTTCCCTTCCAAAGGGATCAATGGAATGACCCCTCTTTTAGTTTATCTTTTTTAATTTTTTCTTGTTAATAAATGAAATTTGTTATTTTATTTTCTTTGTGAAGTGGCAATAATTTATTTTATTTTTTCTCATTTATTCTAATTCATTCTTACATATGATTTAAAAAAAATATTTTAGTCATTCCTAATGTGGACTTAGCTTGAAATTCGGTTATTATCAATTCTTTTAGAATTTAATTGAAAATGGTGAAATAATTAAAACTGAATAGGAGGCTAGGTTCCTAGGGTTTGGTGTAAGGATTAAAATTAGTCATGATAGACTCAATTAGGGGAAAAATATTTAAATATTGTGCCCTACATATTTTATACCTGGTTATAATATGAACCTATGTTTGGAAAAATGTTATTGGCAAGGTCCTACCACAAAGGTTGACATTACAATCTTCCTCTAGCTATGGAACCACATAATCTACCTCACTTGCACCTTAGGTGCTTGCAATCAAACCATATTCCTTGCACAATTCCACCAATATAACATTAGTCCAAGTTAGTCAAAAAACATAATCAATGCATTAGATTTTAATATATAATACATCTACTCAGCCATATTCATTAATAGTAGTCATCAATAGTTCATAAGACCATGCATATATGCACACATAGGTCCAATCAACATACTATGATCACAAGTTTCACCCCTTGTCCAAATTTCAATGGAGCTAGGGGAGTCTTGTAAGAAAATAAAGGGGTTCCTAGGGGATGTGACAATTACACACATATGGTCCAATATAGGGTTGCAAAGGAAAAGCATTTTTTTGGCAACACATAATGTAGGGAGTACTAAAGCATATTTGAAGTAAAATTTATAGAGGACTGTGCTCTAAGGTATCTTAAGTGTTGAATGTAGAATTTTTAAGGTTGATTCTTTATCTATGTGTGAAGTAGTAGTACTAAATCTATATCTTTGCATAAGACAATTATGTTCTAAGCTAGCACTTAGATTATGACTGCACAAGAGTTCTAGAGAGAAATAATGTTATTGCTTTGATGCATATGACTATACTCTGATTAGTCACCCTTTCATCAGGAGCAATGTTCCCTATTGCATTTTTCTATGCATTAAGCAAGCATGCAGGAAAGTTGATGATGATGATTTGATGAATTGGGGTAGTTGTTTTCAAATCAAGGGTATTATTTTATATCACTATAATAATCATTCACAATTACCAAGCTTGTAGTCTTTTAAGCAATGATAGTAATTATCTATTATTTTTTCAACTAGAATTATTTTCTTCAAATAAATATTTGTAATTTATGAGGAGGTTCCATGTGGGTGGATAACACTTATAATTTTATTGAGAACTAGCATTGAATAAGATAAAATATTTGGAATACTCATGTGTTTAATAATTATATTTGAAAGAAGCTATAGGGCCTATCCCATTATATTAGCATCAAAAGAAAACATTACAAAGTTCTTAACAAAGTCTCTAAAAAGAAACAAAACTTGGTCTAAGAAAAATACCCAAGTAACACCTAACCTCACATATCCTTTTTTAACTTGATAAAAAGTGTCATATTACATCCATTCTTTAGTTTGTTTGGAGGAACACTTTTTCCTTTGCCCCACTAACCATTTTTTTCTGCCCAAATCTTGTTGGCTGCTTTCTAAAAATCTATTAATTAATAGCGATTCATCCCTATGGGAGGAAAACCCCTCCACATATGGGCCAAAAGGGGTTCAAAATAACCATAGGACTATAATGGACATCCTCCAACACGAGATCCTTATTTAATAAAGATGATAGTTAATTAGTCAACCCCTTTCCCTTGGTAAAGAAGATAGTCAATTAGTCAACCCCTTTCCCTTGGAAGAAAATGAAACATATACTAAAGAAGGTTTATCCTTATGTTTAGAAGCATGGAGAAAGAGAACTCCTCTCTAAAGAAACAATCTTATCCTCTTGTTGTAGAATAGGTGTTATCAAGGCCTCAATCTCCTACCACAAGTCAATCCAAGAGTGGTGAGGCTCATGCCCTTACCACCAAGTGGCTTTTATAGAAGAACTATTATTGAAAATTTCTAGAAGAAAGGTTGCCCCTAATTGGACAAAGAGAGATAAAATGATCATATTAAAACATCCAGAACATTGCAAATGAATATTAACATAATCTAAAACTTTAATCCAAGAGCTTTCATTCTTTTTTATTGTTATTGAATTAGGTAATGCCCTATCAAAGTCCATTTATACACAAATTTGAGAAACGGTAGTGTTCGAGATCATGGAAGTTTCAAGAGAAGCATACAAAGGTTTTTCAATGGAAATGGATATCATGGTCAATCTTAATTCATGCCAAAATTGTAAAGATGATGAAGGCACACCCAATCAAGGGTTGAAGTGAAAGAATCATGTAGAGGATTGGATATGGCATACCCATGGTTTCAAACAAGGGGATGATCTTCCTAAAACCATGGCTAGCACTTTTGCATTATATAAATTAAAGCTCAAGAAATATTCCTATTTATGTTACAATTTTAAACACCATAAATTAGATCAAAATCTTAAACTTAGGCTTGTGACTGAGTTTGAGTTTAAGTTTGTGTTTGTATTGGTTTGTGGGGTGTGCCAGGCTTTTGCTGTAGTGCGATATAGAAGCGACGCTCGAAGAACCTAATAGAAAGCTACCATTTTGGTCCTTCCCCCTTAAGAAATTAATTTAATATCGTGTGGTTCATTGAACCACGTATCAGATATTAAACTGATAAGAATAGATACTACACTTGATCTTAGCCAAAAGGCCGAGAAAGGTATGATCTTCATCTTCCCTTCCTCCTCTATTTCTATTCGTCCTCTCTGCCCTTTTCCGTACCCTGCCAACATTTGGGATAAATGTGTCTACGAATTCTGCAACCCTCTTATGTCTGAAGAATCATTTCGACCTTCTTCCTCTGCCTTTTGTCCTTCTTACAAGAAACTCCGGACGATCTTCCTTTGTTACCGAATTGTTTTTTCAACTTTAAAGATGGTTGTCATGCAATATACGGAATCACTTCCTTAGACTTAAGTCAGAGATATGGCATCAAATATTTCCTATGATTTAGCCGCTGGATTTCAAATTCCTAAATTTAGCCCCTGCAAGTTCCACTCAACAATTACAGGCATGGTTACTTGTTTTAGTTGATAGATCTCCCAATACTAATAAATTATTTCAAAATCTCTGAGAATTTATTTATTTTCCAAGCATTCCTATTTATGGTCATAAATGCATATTTTAGGTTTTTGAAAACCGCAACAAATTTCAAACTCTTACAATTACATTGGCAAAATTTCTATATAATAAAGTTCAAAACAAACATGATCAATTCATGGAATTCACTGTGTGCACATGGTATACATCCTCCCTAGGAGAGGACAGCTTCGTAGGGGAGGAATCTACGTTTATTGTTAACAAATATTGTTTATTTTATCGATTACTATTTTTAAATTACGTAATAAGGTAGATTTCATTCTCCGAGCATTACTCACAGCAAATCGAATTTATATAAATTTTCATATTTTTCTGTAGTTGTGAGAGATTTCATGGTTTTGATAAACAAGATGTTCAATAAGTTAGCTAAAAACGGTAAACAATTAAAATTTGTGATTTTCAGAGACTGTTTTTCTAAAAATGTGATCAAAATTAATCAATTTTAGTGGTTGCACAATGAACATCATGATTAACCTTGCCAACAATATTGACTACCTCAAAAAATTTATAATCAAATATATATATTTACCCATTTGTGCTTCTTTTCCTCACTTATAGTGGGAAGATACTTTACTTCAAATGTTCAGTTGTCAATATTCTGCGGACTAATTTTTTCAATATTACATATGTTTATCTTCATTGTTGTGTCCCTGACTTATTCATATAGATTGACTGTTTCGTGATCTAAATTCTTACTAAACCCTGTTTATTCATAAAATTCTTTCAATATTCAATTATACAAATAGCTTTAATACTGGCCAAACAATTTACAAATAACTCAGGACTACTATAGAAGAAGCTTACACAAGCGGTTTTCATAAAACTTGCCATGGGGACAAGCAGTTTTGGGAGGATCTCAAATGAGAAAATAAGCAGCTCAAACACTCTGTCTAGTATCAGAATCTAATGAAAGCTACTGATTAGTGTCTCTCCTTGTGAATTATGTTAGATTGAATTGAGATACCATATCATGTAAGTATATGTTATTGGGATAAGTTAATGCCACGTGCCATAACTGCTAGAGGCCCTCTCACAGAACATATATAATTATTAAAATCTATTGGGAAGGGCACTAGGTGGGTATTAATTGCTGGCTTGCAAGCTATATAAGGGAGGCAAGTGGGCTTTCTCATTTCCATAGACGTGAAGATTACCATAAAATTTCATAACTCAATTTTAATTTTATTGTGTATGTTGAAAATATGTGGAA